>JAUJYV010000740.1:0-29375 GCA_033995625.1 Ophyiulus pilosus | reverse complement strand
AATATATACTGTCCGGATTTGTTCTTGACAATTTGGCCCTAATAAATGGCTGCCCAGATAAAGCGGAATCCACTGTAATATCAAATTTATAAACAAAATGATGATGCAATCAACTTTACTGATTATGTAACTTGCCGACATGTCAAATACAGGAACTTCCTATACCTGATATTCGTTCCTGAACGATTACCTCTTTCGCTTTACCAGACAATTCCAAGGCTATGAGCGGTTTCAAGCATCTGTAGTTGGTTGGATCAATAATTAATTTACTGGACATTCTGCCTGATTTAACAGTGATACGCGTATATATCAAAATTTATAACAATCCATAGATTACAACATGGGCAAACGAATGAATGGGATTTGACCGGGAAAGCATGCACCACGAAAAACATTGCCAAATAACAGCAGTAAAAGCGCTTCAGCTAATCTCTTATTAGTAGCCTAGCTCGCATAATGGACATCCAATTGCGCAAATTTCGAAATTAAAATATTCTTATTTATCGTGACAATTTGGTTCAATATTTATATGGTCATAACAAATCTAAACTTGTCGCGGAGGACAAAATTTACAATTGTTACAACAAATGCACCGTGTATTTTTTGAGGAAAGACTTTCTTTAGTTTTCTGAATGAATCAAGAAAAGTCATGTTTGGAATTAAATAATCTGCTCTATGATGATCAGTTCCAAGGCAAATCTTCAATCCTTCTACAAACTCAAACTATGTTATTATTACCAGATATCATTAGAGAAAACGCACATGCCATGAAATGAGGTAGGCACATGTGAATTGTAGGAAGTTATCCTTTCTAAAAATGCACACATGATCAACTGTCAACCTGAATAATCAAGCGGGTAAAATAAAAGCCAACGCTGTTGTTCCTTTTCATGTCTGGTAAGGATCAAGTTCGCATGAAATCACATCAAAGGATTAAAAAGCATAAAGCCACACAGCTCCACGAAAGCAATATATATAGCTTTTCCTTTGCTTTTTCTTTGATTTCATCTTCATGGCACATGCGAGCGAACATTTTCTGAAAAGACGCCTTTTCTGAGGATTCAGATATGGCGTGAAAATCATCAAATTTTGTCCTTGGAATCCTTTTCAATACTTGGAGACATCCAATCACCAATCGTCATTGATTTCGCGGATTTTCGAAAAGTCAACAGAAGCTATTCAAGCATACGTATATGGTGTTTCTAGAGTGTTTTCATCATACCTGATAGTGTTTTAGTTTGGGGTTTGCACAAATTGATAACCCAAGTCACGGGAAGGATAACGTCTTAGTTGAAAACTGATTTGTATAAATTTTTCCCATATCAGATGAAATACGCATATGCGCATACACTCTTTTCACGATCTTACGAGGATTGAATAGAGTGCATACTCCAAATAAATAAGCTTTTCATCGGACAAAACCCATTCCGTGATTTAGCAGAAATTAAATCAGTTTTTATAAGCTCTTTTTCGTTATCCCTTTCTAGAAAATTTCCATTATTTTTGCAGAAAGTCCTGATTTATGCAAAATCAAAATCGAACGTAAAGTGGTTTTTCCTAACGGCCTACATTTTACCATATATATTTATTTAAAAACATATATATCTGATTATTTCAATTTAATGAAAGTCTAATAAATGATTCAAACAACGTCTCGCATGTATGCTATATGCTGTCTGCATAATTTCTGTATTAATTTTATTTGATTAAATTCGAGAATGTACATCTCCATATTGCGACCATTATTTGGAGAGATCTTAATATAAAGCTATTCCAAAGCCACTTTAATTTAGCTATAGTGTACCAGTAAGGTAGCAATTTTTTATGTTGGAAAAAACCCCTTCACATAGTTGAAACACATGCTGAATTTGCTTATTACATGCATTCAACGAACGCATTTATTAAGAAAAATATTAAATTTCATATTCAAATGATCATTTGATACGCAACTCTTGAATTCGCAGAAAATTGAATCGAGGTTAGCGTACATCCGAATGGGAAATCTGATAATATCCTCCATCAATAGCAGCGGCCTGTTTTATTGATTTCTTTATCAAACTCGCAGCACTCTCAATCATATCCGCTGAATTTTAACTGGGTTTAATTCAGTTGGGTTTGTCACGATGAATATCTAAAGAAAAGGCCGCAATTTTGAAAATAATACGTACAGGGTGTATTATTTTGTTGGCTATATATACCAAATAAATCCACTGAGGGTAGTATAGGATGCTTCGTAAACACTTCGTAGGCTTGCTTTATAAAATATTATACCTCAACGGATATTGATAGATTTCCTTTTCATAAAATTCGATGTGGGTCGTCTTATATAGAAATGGAACTCCTACAAGTATTTACCCTTAGCAACATTCATATTTTGAAAATTTTATATAATACATGAAAGTATGAATACGGAGATTCCATGATCACATAAAGTACACACATTGAAGGCTGACTTCATCATAAGCAATACAGTGCATGTAGTGTACATGGTTATGATGGGGTAGATGGGGAAGTGATAGAATCTTATAGACTATCTTGGATCTATGTTAAGGATCCCAGAAGTTGATTTCAGACAATTCTTCAGACAGTTTCTCATCTAGAAGTCCATGCTATCTATCACAAAATGATGAATTGATGTAATTTTGATGACATTTTACGACTGATACCGCCCTAACTTTCACTGATGGTCCAATCATGTTGATCCTTTATAGTGATGCAAGTCTTTGACCAGCGTTGGTAACAGTTTTTTGAAAGTAGAGATTGCTAGGATGGAAGTTTTACATTTTTAAAAAAAAAATGTATGAGTTTTACAAAGTTATATGCTCGGTAGTGCAGCTTACAGTGGAGGCATTCAATTAATACACTTAATAAAAAGAAATCATACAAAAAAGGAATAAAAAACCTGATAAATAAATGATCAACCGCACTCGCGTGTCACTTGGTAAGGCCTTACAAAATGATTGATCTCCCTTAACAGAAATATTCTCCTTTTGCTAATGGAAATCATAGTGAAGCCAGATTGATCGATTGCTTCGGATGCTGGCCGATCAAAAGATAAGATTGGCCCATACTTCTATAAAATCAATTTAGATTTGCACATGTGGAGAAACCTAGCATAGGCAAGAATCTAATGGACAAAATCCTTAGAGCATTAGATTTTTTTATCTACTTATTATGGTAAAAATAGTATCAAAACAACCTGTAGTCAAATACGTTTGTTTGTTTCATGAAGTTCAACGCCTTTAGAGAATCTGATTACTTTCGTAAACCATTCAATTCTAACTTTACAATCTTGGTGTATAAATTTATAATTTTATGTGAAATATTAAAATGTTATACAGATGAAACAGTCCAATCTTATTCTGATGTAATTGTACATATAAACAAGTTGCCAGTGATTTCAAAACAGGAAGATAATATTGATATAAAAATAGGAAAATACGAAAAAAAATATGTTATATGTATGGACATAAATCAATTATTGTACATGTGACTATACCAGAAAGTAGACACGTGTGAACTTGTATGGCCATATAAGCTCCTTGTATGACCATTATAAATGTCAAAGTTGGACATCGTGTGGTCGTATTTCTATTTGTATGACCATGAATGACCATATACTGTGTTTAAACGCGAATATACTGTATGTCCAGCATTTCTGGCTTATGTGACCTATATATGGAAACTCGAAATTAACAATAGCTCATATATGGCCATTCAAAAAGCATGATTTGGTCATAACGTGGCAATAAATGGTCATTCACTGGATCTATATACGGCGCATACTTGACTCTATGGCCATTCAGTGATTATATGACCGCAGTAACTATACATGATTATTCAACGGCTAAATCGAGTCCAGACATGGCTATATAACAACTCCATGCACTGTATCCTCGATGGCACACCGCTTGAAAAACACAGGTTTAGAGACTCTAGAAGCTGAAGAAGTCTTCAAAAATAGCAAATTTTGAACTCAAAAATGACATATCTTATATATTAGTCACAGTGCTAGTGCATCATGGCAGCACTCAGAATCAAGATGTTTCCAGTAAGCAATATCAGACAATGAATCTAAAAAGCTTGGATGTAAAAAACAAACAAACCACGGCTTGATGCCTCAGTGCTTCACGAGTACCGCATGCTATGACATCAACAATGGCCGTCGTTCATAAATTCAACATTAACAACATGTGCGAATTCATCGTTTCCTCGAAATAAAATCTTGAAGGAAAAATATAATTGATTTGCTGGAAAAAGGGGAAAATGCAAGACGCGATTCTCAGAGGTTCTCTCTATTCTGGAAAACGACCCAACATCAAAATGTAACGATTTCATTTCCAAGAATTAAGCTCGCAAAATGTTCCTCCTTATCCGAACGCGAGAGAGCGAGGAGACCGAAACACAAGGGGACAATTTTGCTTTAGAGGAAAGCCATTTCGAGACTTTAAAAGCGATAATTGAATGGATTCTTAATTCATTCGTGAAAAGCGTGAAAAGTGATGGGCTAGAAAAACTGCAACGAATCATTAAACCCCTTTTAGGCGAGATTCCAGTTTTGCATTTACCATCATTGAAGAAGCATCGATCCAAGTGCAACTCAATTGCAAAAACCGGATTCGATCATTAACTCGAAAATTTATGCTGACTGAAAATTTTGGTAATCATGTAGTCTAAGCAATTATGCACGATTTTTCTTCACGTCCTTCGTCGTTTGCCAAGAAAATTTCTAAATAAAAAATTTGCTATTACGGAGAATATTTGATAAGCTATTTGATATAGAATAAAAACGTTGCTTCTTCTTAGAGTTGGAGGCAATAAATTGCATCTTGACATTTACTAACCATCAACAGAAAATTAGTGTAAGTGTAGTCATTAACCATTAAGGACGTACAGCAAATCTCTAATGCTGTATCCAGCTGATATTGTCTATAATTCTATAGACCAGCTATTGGATTCCGGGAAGTGATTCGCCTTCGTGAACTTTATGGTAACAATTGTAACCATGACAACCTCGTCACGATTGACATGGCGGACTTGTGAGTGGACATCAAAAAGACTCCCCTCAAAAAATGTGCTGTACAGATGCTATACAGTCTCTCATTCAGTGCAAATTTTTCCACCAGAAGAAAAACAGATTAATCTGACATTTTCTGAAAAGTTTTCATACATTTCAAAAATAGAACGATGTTGAACTAATTAACAAAAGATTAACCAATTAATAAATTAATTTCGTGGTTTTCAACTTTGTTTTGAGTTTACAAGTACAGAATTGCAAAAATTAAGATACATTAGAACACGTCTTCCAAGATTATCATCATTGCAATTGGTGATTATATCCTGTGATTTATTGACATCAATAATCCAATTTCATAAGACATGTTCTTGTCTCAAATTTCTGTAAATATTTAATTTAGCATCCAATTGAGAATTCCAAAGTAAATCACGATGATCTTAAGCTATGGCCATTCTAACGAAAATCTAAAAAATGCTATTGACCGCGTAGACTGCTATAAAGCGAATCGTTAGGATAACCATAAAACTAAAAATTAAAAATGTCAAAACTTTGAAACACTATTACATCAATATGGCAACTATATTTAGGAATCATGGTTAAAGTTAATTTCTTGATACGTGGAGCGCTGCAACGCATCATTGATCACGACAGCAGAATCTGACAGCAAACAACACCTCGCAACGGCTGATTTGGTGGCACAAGTGCAGACGTAATTGCACAATGGTGAACTAAATTGTCCAGGGGTGGCAATAACTGCCTTCACAATGGCGACGGCGGATCGTGACCGTCAGTTTTGGTAGCGCCATGGTGCGGTGCTTTTGTTAAGATCAATTACCTGGGATGAGCACCATACGGCGTGGCCAACTGAAGAGCTCACAGAGATTATCATCACGGGGTACAATCTCCGGTGATGGATATGCGATCGGTAAGGACATTCATCGCACACGTGTCTCGGGGTGTGACAAATTAAACTTCAGTCTCGTCATTGGTTCTGGTGAACGAGTGACGCCATTCACGCCCATGCATGGAATCTGGGATGGAAGCTATGGTTAATTGGATTTTTTCAGAAATGCAGCAGAATTGATCTTGCCTAAAAAAAAGTCACCAAAACGTGGTATACTGGCATGATTTATACTGCCATAGAGCCCCACAGACCACCAAAGGAGGACCATATATACATTTACTACTACAAGTACGGATCACACCTGTTTGGAATTGAGGATCAAGATGATTAGGTATCTGTTGGAAACTTGTGATGGTTTTTGGATTGACTTTATAATTAATCTAGATCACTGCACTCGATGAGGAAACATTCGAAAAGTAATCCTATTTGAAAAGAGTCCACCATACAGGCTTCAAGTTTCCATTTAATAAATGGTATATTTCATATAAGACAGGAAAAGGTACATACACGATGAGAAAGTTATGCGATTGTCATGAACTTATGCGAATACACAATCCAGTACATACTCATGCAGTACATGGCCATACAAAGGGATATGCTAGCTCATAAGGCCATGTACGGCCTTATATGGACATTTATGGTATTTCATGTAAATATATGCATATATCAATATACATGTCCAGATGTATGAAATTTATGGTCTAATCATGTACAGAATAAACCATACATTACCATACAAGGTCCATAAACATGTTTTCTTACTCTAGAACTGTTAACAAAAACTTAGCTTTTAGTTTGAGTTATTTTAAATAATTCAATGAGAAAATGTATTAATTTAATCTTTAAACCACGGCAAACCATTACTTTCCCTGATGTAAAAAAATTCTGTGTTAAAGCATTTTAAAACTTGTTACCGTTCCAGACTTTGTTTTAAGTCCATACTAAAAAATACTGATGGACAGTTTAACCAGAAAGTATGCTTGACGAATGGTTGATTTAGCATGGTTAGGATTTTTAAAAGCGGTTGAGACTTAGAATTTGAGACAGTTTAATATACATGTGCTACTTAATTTTTTGACTTATTTGGTTGGCACTATACGATTTTTGGCATCTGCTTAGGCTTCACAATTAAGAAATTGTCTTTGAACTAAGAAACGGTTCTGCCATGCCATTTTCTCGATTTCACGAGTGCTCAATTTCAATTTAAAAGCTATTGTGTGCCAACTAAGCCGAACCCAGGAAAAGAAGCCAAGGCATTCCGAAGCCTTACTCTGGCCCGAAAACCTGCAAAAATTCGTTTTAAATCAATTGGAAAAGTAAGCTAGGAAAGGGACGCCATAAATCTCCCCTGAAAATAACATTAGCATACGCGCACCAACCAACTAGCGAGGGAAGTTCGGGGAAGATGGAGGAGCCAGACTGGAATTAGTACCACGCATGGGTGCTCATGCAAATACAATTTATTTTAAACACACATGGCTACTTGAGTCTACGAGATGGAAAGACAACAACGAAGCCACAAAACAGACAACAAAAAACAGAAGAGAAGTCAAGGAAGACAAGTGTTTTCAAATGTCTCATGACGTCAAAATACCATGGCGAATGAGGGTATCGAAAAATGTTTACCGTATAGCTACAAGGTTACATTTAACGGTAATTTGCATCAATGGCTCAATTAGTACTGACTTATTGTTGTGCGGACAAAGAATTGTTTGTTTTCAACACAAATTTACTTGAATAAAAATTTCTTACACCTTAAATTGACATATATGGGAATATCAGAAATTGTACACATATGGACACCATTTTGTCTATAAATGGCCAGATATGCGTATATATGTCCAAATACGTACACTAATCATTTCTATATTTCACTATACTACAGATTTTTTACCATATGGACATAAAACGTCACATACAGTATGTCCAAACATGTTTCCAGATATGCATGAATAATATCATATACAATGGACAAATCTGTATATGTCCAATATTTACATTTTCAATTTCAGTATATGACACTTACATGGTTATACAGAATATGATCATCTTTTCCACCAGGGAAATTTAAAATGTTGCTTTTTATTTCATAAAATATTTTCCCTGTTTGACAATTATTATTGTTTTAATTATCGTTGTGGCTACTCTTTATATTATGCCAGTTTCTATTAAAAGCACCCCATAATGGTATCAAGTAGCAAGCAACGTCCCAATATCGTAGCATTAACGAATGGCCCTCGTGCGTCATCAAACATTTTACGTCATTTCTTCTACAGTGAAATTAATCTTCAGGAATGCCGGTTGAGGCGCCAAGCCCCAATGTATCTCTATCAATTTTTTTTTCTGTTTTCGGTGGTAAAAAACCCAGTAAGTGAGTGTTTTTTGATAAAGAGCCAAAGGAATAATTCCGGGAGGCATAAATGGACAATAAAAAAAGAAGAAAGGTTTTAAATGGCGACCCCTGATGCTTGCAACGGTTACCTTTCCATATAAAGGATTTGCTAGCTTTGCATGCAGTGGTCAGATAAGACTAGCCTTCACTAACACACACATCTACTGACCACTGGTCACTGACTTCACATGAATCCCTGGGGCCTATTCTTCAAGTTTAATAACTATCCTGAGGGGAGTCTTCTAAAAAATGGTCCACGTTTAATTGAGTTTGGAATTCAGAGAGAGATAGCGCTACGGTAAAGTAGCTTCGCAAATCTGCGAACAAACTGTAGACTGCCGTAAAAACAACCGCAGACGAACCGCAGGTATAAGCTTAGGCCGACTACGCACCGCGAATACTTAAACAATTAGCCCTTAAGATACTGCACGTTGGTCAGCGAGGACCATTCATAAACTGCGTCCGGTTTGAGTTAGCATTTAATTGAACTTAACGAGTAATTTAATAAAACGCAAACTGTTTAAATTAAGTACATGTATATTTTCTCATTTAACTCAATGGATTAACGCCTTTAATACATTGATTTCCGAAATTATTCGACAAACATCACTAAAAATCGAACTTTAGAAAATACCATTATTCTATATATTTTAAGATATTTGCTGAAAAAAAAGATTCACGGATTCAACTGCTTCCCTTCAAATTGAATAATGTGTTACGCTTACATGACGTTGTTTTTTTGGGTTTTTTTTAAAAAAAATGTTTCGAATGCTTATAAAAAAAATAAGTAGATATTCATTGGAACTAAAAAAGCCAGTCGTGCATTATTTTCGCATTTACATTAAGTAATATATACCTAAACGGCAAACTTGATTTTTTAACAAGAGCTGTAGACCTAACTATTCTATGCGAAGACATTATTTTTCATGTAAAAGCATAAGATAGTTCAAATGCTAAACGCTTAACCAATGCAGGAAGACTAGCGCTACATCATCAAAACATACAAACACACTCGATTTTTAGACAACATGATAAGTGTTTAGAGAAAGTAAAAACAAATGCTGCAAAGGAGGTTCTAAAAATCAGCCACTACCGTGCTCCTTCCTTTCTTCATATCTATAAATTACCAAATATATAAACAAATCCAAAAACTATAATCCCAATTTCCAGGTGGGCCGAGTCCCATAATGCATATATGTGCTTAATGCTACAAAGGAGGGGGAAAACCCACGACGCTCCATGCAGATGGCTCTGCTGCGAGGCGGCGCCACTTGTCTTAGGCGACGAGCTTCAAGCCTTAGGCCTAACGCAAAAACAGTAACAAAACGCAGGATGTTCTCGGTGAAAACACATTGGAGCAGAAAACAAATTAAGCCGTGAATGCTGAGCCGAGCTATCTTTCTTCGCGCTTGATTGGCTGTTTGGAAAGCGTGCGAAAACGATGGCCAGCCAGGCGAAAAGCGTAGCTTTATTTTCCAGATGGCGCCCCATTAGTTGACGAAAATGTTTACGGAAAAATGCTAATTTTCAATGGCGTGACAGCAAACGTGGAAATAAGCAACTATTTCTTAAGGTTCAAATTGAGGGCAAACAGGCATGGCAAGTAAGCTAGCATTGATTGCCCTCATTCAGGGGCAAAATGATAGTATGGCTAGCAAGTCAGCAATGATTGCCTGCCTTCAGGGGTAGCATTAAAGCAGTGTGAAACAAGTTTGACCACAAACTAAGTAAAGCAAGTCGAAAGTATTGTAAATAGCAGGAAAATGTTTGCAGAATAATATATAATGTGCATTGTTTCAGACATATACTCTATATGAAAATATCATATATGGGCATGTACATGACATACTATGGAATATACGGGCTTATATATTCTTTTCATCCGGAATCATAGCTTCATATATAATAAAGACATGATATAATGAATGAATATCGCTGACAATTTCATGGTTTGTTTAATTTAAAAAAAACTGTATTATTTTACAAGTTCCATATGAAGTTCTGCGAAAAACAAATAATCAGACGTTAAATCGTTTTGAAGAAATACGTCTGAGAACAATAACGAAAATAATATTTAAGTTTGAATTATTTCAATATGTGTTTGAAAAAAAAAAAACAACGAAAGTTCCATGCTTTAACAATTACAATTGAATCCGAAAAACAGTATTTAAGAAAACAAGTTATTGCCTCCGTTTTAA
This sequence comes from Ophyiulus pilosus, assembly GCA_033995625.1. NCBI lineage: Eukaryota > Metazoa > Arthropoda > Diplopoda > Julida > Julidae > Ophyiulus > Ophyiulus pilosus. The sequence goes on along the minus strand of JAUJYV010000740.1, from coordinate 18,864 downwards.
ATTACAGAAGACTACAAACTATGTACAGCATTTTTTAAGAAACAACCACATGTGCTGTATATGACTTAGAGCGCCAGTAGTGGGTAGGAATTCAAATAAATTTCCTTTTCAGCTAAGTTATTTAGGTTGCTATAAAGCTACCCTATGAATTCCTACTTTAGTATGACAAGCCTAACAGCATTTCCTTTTGCTTTCCCAATTTGCACCTCGTTATCGCAAATAAGCCCACTTGCCAAAAGCTGCGGATAACCTTAAAATAATCTAACTGTGGAGTGTTTCTTACTTGGCTAAAGCCCAATTTTTGTTTTCACGTTTTTATTTATTTTTTATTTTTGTTTTGTTTTTAAAGTGTTGGCATTCTCTCATAAACTTTACGTCCTGGCGACACACTGAGCCCTACGTTGATAAAGTTTGACAATTCAAGTGCAAAAATTCATTCTCATACCCAAACTCCTTCGCCAAACTAAAGAAATTCCGTTTTTTATTTGAACGGAGAATGGAAAATTAATTGAATAATTAAGCACATGGTTTAATTATCGACATGTTTACGCAAATTTCAAATTGTATGCACTACGATTTTTTAAGAATAATAGTAAAATTATAAACATTTTTCACCTAGTAATACAGTGTAATAGGCAAGTAATCTAATTGTCATTGTACTGATTATAGTTTTTGAACACTATATAGGATTTGATAGAATAGTTGTACGATACTTCGTCTTGTACTGAAATGATGCATCTATTCAACCCTTTTTAACTTAAAGTAATACCTCAGATATTTTCTACAAAAATATGAAAAGAATTTCGAAAAAATCGGATATTTGAAAAAATTGAAAAACTTTAAAATGTATGAAATTTTAAAATTGCAGAAAAACAGTTTTCTCAAATAAGCATTTACATTTCATATTTTGTCTTCGCATCTAATCTTCTTCATGAGCGCATCTGTTTACTGAGTTTTCGTAAAAAAAGTCTCAGCTAAAAAAAAGGGGGGGGGGGGGCGCAAAACGTAAGCCTTCACATTTCCGTCGCCATCTACTTAGAGGATTAGCGCTGGAAGCCCCATTATCGTCTTAACTCGGTGGGCCCTCTATGAATTGTTAGAAGCGCAATTGAATGTGATGGCAACATCGTCTCCCTGCGTACAGTGAGCAGTCCTATATATTCAGGTTCGCCTCACTTAATATAAACCTCATCGATCGTTTGGGAAAACAAAAATCTCTCCGCATGCTTTTGCCATATTCCTTCTTTTGCAGTGCAGGGTGCTAGGACGTCGAAATTCGGTTTCTACCATCCAGGACAACAGAAAAGGGTCCAAAAATCTGTTAGAAAAAGTGGGTCCCCCCTCCCAAAGCTCCACGTCATCCTTAAGCGTAATCTTTTTTTATTTCATTCGGATGGCAGTTTCAAAGGAAGATTGAGATGCTGCGAAGATGAGGAGCTGTGCACTTTAGTGCGCATGCTCACTAAGCCAACGGGCGGGCCTTAACGCCTCGTGCCGCTCACTTTTAACAGGATCCTGCTACAGTATAGTTGAGGAGCTGAACTGGCAGAGGATGGTTGTGAAAAACGCGAGTGTCGCTACCGGTTCTGCTTTCCGAAGCAAGGCAGGGACAGCCGGACACCGCGGACGGTGAGGTCACCCCCCCACGAGGGTAAGTTTATGTCCGAAAAGGAGATTTCTCCTAAGGGGCGCCGGGGGTGCAGGGTAGTGATTGGAGGGGGTCCAAAGGGGGCGTGACGTCACGAAAACAACACTGGCGACATCTGTCGATTACAGCTGTGATAAAGGCTATCACGTGTTTCCACGATTAAATCAAAATATTTCTTATTAAACTTATGCCTTTTATACTACAAGCTCACGAGCAAGTCATACGGTACATGTTTCAGAGATGTTTATTACAAGTTGACAGGCGTGTGAATTAACTAACACGTGTATTACACGAATGGTAACCAGATGATACGGTGCAGTTGTTGTTGGTTATATGATATTATCATCTCTGTAACATCATCCTTAATCGTATATTTTTTGCCTGGCACAACTTCCTCGTAATAATTAAGTATCTCATTACTTAACCATACATCGCATAAATACATATTGAAATATGAATCCCAAATGCGAGTTGGGGCATAGCAGAAATAATGTCTATAACAGCAAGGAACATATTGGAACTATACCTCGCTCATTTTGACATTCATAACCTCTAGAGTCATGCATAAATCACGTACCCTTGTTGAAAAGGAAGAATAATCATAATTGATGCATTCAATACACCTAGAAACGAATTGATGAAAAAAATGGTTTTGAGCTACTTTCAATAATTCATTTGTACCGTAATTTTCATTGAAATATATTGCAATTTTGAGGAGGACGAACTGTTAAAAACCTGTAATTTAGGTTGATTTCCGTTGATTTATGAATGGTTGAATGGGGAAGGAGGGGGGGGATGAAGAGGAACGTGATTTATAAACAACCCCACAATCCGTTTTCATTACAATTCATTTGTCAACCTGAACCATTTGACTACTGACATGTACAATTTTACAACAAAATATATAAATTTACCAATAGCCATTTTGAAAATAACTATAATTGGCCTACAGCTAAATATTTCGTATGCACTAATGAAATCTGCTAAAAGGCGCAATTCAAATGAATCTGTTGAGACTAATCAATAACAATTCGATTAAATATAACGATCCATTCAATTTTGTTTACCCTATTTGAAAGCTACCCCTTTTAGTCTGATTAGACGACAGCAATGTAGAGTACAGCTTTTCAGCAATGTGACCACAATAAAAAAAGGAGTGTCTCGTAACTCACCATTTAGAAGAACCAATTGCAAAGCTGACCAATCAGGAGTTTCAAAACTCTTCCCTTTTGTTTTTATGTGACGCTATATATGTGCTGTTTTTCATGTGTATAATTTCGATTAGGTCTAGGTCAGTTATGTCCATAGAAATCTAATACTTAGATTCTACAGTAATTTGAGGCATGGTATTTCCGTAATGGCCCTGACCTTTTGCAATCTTTAATATAACATTTCCATATTAAAGGCTCATTCGCCACCAGGGGGTGCTGAACCGGAATATACATTTTTCACATATGTACCTAAGGGGATATATGGACTATGTTCTTATTGGCTACATCGAAGGGATTTCAGTTGGCAACACTGTATTTCTTCTTTTATATGATAATACAATGCAGAACTCGTGTCAAGACATTATTTGAGTGAAAGTTGTGTATGAAATGTGATATTTTATAGAGACTAGCATTAAATTACGCTACAGACTACTCAGAACTTGCATGAATCCAAATAAAGAAATATTTAGGCTATATATTGAAGGCAAAAGAAAACCCAATAACACAACAAGTGTTCATATTATTTTGTCCATCCCTGTATATCGTTCATACAACACATATGCATCACAATCTGATGTTTTATGCCCTTTGGAAAGGATCTAGGATTGTAATGTTACACTGGATTTTAATGGAATAAGGTTTAAGATTTCGTTTTTGCTTTTCATCATGAATGGTTTGTCTTATCTAAGGTTACATGCATAACAGTCATTCTCTTATTCCTAACAATAATAGCATTGTTAATTTTTGCTTAAAAGCCTGATGTATTACAGTTACAAACTGGAAAAGCTTTGAAGCAGTTTAAAAAATATTCCTATGGCAACCACTGATTTTGTCACATCAGTATTCCTCCACTTGGATGTTGCAATATACAAAAATGACCACGAATACTTTCATCGTATCGATTTCCGTGATTCAATTTACTTTGATTAACTTTACGAATTTATTTCTAGTCATGCATACAAGAGGCGCAAATGCGTTTTAATTAAATCAAAATATTGAATATCCCACCTACTCAGGATTAATTTAACGCAAGGTGGACCTTTCAGGAAAAATAGTGAACTTGGTGATACATTTTACGTGAGAGTAATTATTTGGTGAGCTTCAGAGCGGTTAATTTAGTAAGACAGCTCCAAACAGAAATGTATCTTATCGGCTAGACTTTAAAAACCCATTTGCCTCCTTAAAACTACTTTGTATAATCGTCATCCTCAAGTGAATATCCAAAACACCATTAAAATACATATGATGCTTTAAATTAAAACAAGTTTCAAATATGAAATAAGCTTGTATAAATATCCATCGTTTAAAATAAATCCTATCAAACAATCGACACACTACGGAGAAACACCAAATTTAATCAGTGGATATCCTCTATAAATACCTTATGAAATTAAATTTAACTATAATGTTAACATCACCTGAGACTACGAAATAGGTAATACTTTGGTATATGGATTTTAACCGTCTAACATACATTCCATATCTCTAACCAATAGACGTTTACGTTTAATTTATGAGAGGCTATTTTAAACATCTTTGAATTTGTATTACACATCTGTTTATACATCTTTTAGAATCATGTAACTCATTCATACTCCAAATTTAAGTAAAGGAAGCATTATTATAGATTTATTATATGTTTTGTAAACAATGTACTTTATAATCATTTTTCGGATGCCTATAGATCTGCAAAATATGTTAATGAATGTCAAAATACGTGCTGGCTATTTTCAAATGGCCACGTGATGGCAATACCAGGAAGCTCAATTTATCACATGTAGTTAACAACTTGCTGTAGTACAAAAAATATTGTATGAATGCGATAAGTGAAACATAACACAGAACCAATTCATTAAATAGAAATTCTTGTAATTGAAATGAACGGATATTCTATTTCGGGGAGAATGGACTCAATTTTCCTATATATATTTCATCGAATCGATACAATAATGCGGATAATAGAGAAAATAGCTACACCGGGAAATTAAAACGGGAAATAATAATGGCAGAGTTAATACGGCTATATCCCATTCATTTCTTTGCATATTTAAGGCCCTTGGCATAGTTGGGTTTCTTTTATGTTTCTCAAAATAGGCCTTCCTTATATTGCATACATTTGGGTATTATATAACTCGCGCTAGCTGAGAAATGCAAGCTCCCTCAAAGTGCTAATCAATTACACTTTTAAGCTGGTTTCCATAGAAATAGAGTTAAATGCGAGCGCGCATGTTTACGCATAAATGGGAATATCAAATGTGGTGCAATGTTTCCACCGAAATGTACATCTTATTGCTATCAAAATGACAGACACGCGTGCCATTTAATAAAGTATATCTACTGTATATAATGGCGATAATAGACTAGAAGAAAACAAAGCCTCCAACTCACCACATCGATCTAGGCTGCATTTTCATATAATTTCGTACTAAACTAAATTTGGGAGTAAATTAGAAATAAGCCTGTGAAAGTGCTTAACATGTGAAAACAATTATTTAGCAACAGAATTTCTTACATCATTGATCCGTAAAATGAAATGGGCCTCAAAACATTACTCCATACTTTGATTAAATACTACAAGATTTGGCAAATTCAAAAATTATTAATTCATTGAAAAAAAAAAATTAATTAGAGTTGAAACAACATCTATGAAAAGAATGAAAGAATTGGCACAATTAGAAAAATATAAATTGGCCAATAACGATTCTAAAATTAATTGATGTAGTTGCTGGTTGATATGGGTGATACTATCCGTATCACTGCATTTTAAGTTAGAAACGTTAAGGGAATTCAGTTAGCCAAATATAATACAATATTTAACTTTGAAGTGTTTTATTTTTAATTTATGAGAGCACACTCTTATAAAAACAAAATTTTGGTTTACATTTTGAAGTTATGAAATAAATTCTCTATACATTCACTGTACTACTTTTCTTGCATTTAAGTGTACACATTTTTTCGTTTTTCATAGTACCATACAAAGAGTCACATTTAACTCTTCAATCAACATTATTGAAAGCTTGGAAAATGAATACTAAATTAGTTTCCGCAGCACTGCTGTGCCTAGATGCGGATCGGGTCTATAATGAACAAATAAAATGTAATTGAAAATGAGCTCACTTTGGCAACAAATAAATAATCAATCCCTTTTACAGGCTGCTGTTATTGATTCTTGCATTTTTAAATTAACTTCATTTAGATACGCCTAACAAGAAAATGGACGAGCTTTCGAAGTCAGAAAAGAAAATACACGGAGTGTGTATAAACTTAATATAGGTGTTCGCATGAAATATCCAGGGGATTGTCAGTGAAAAATAACGCTTTTAATGCGAAGAAATGGCTCGTGAAGCAGTGTGGGAATACATATAACGCAGACCTGATTTTTATTTCGGATTTCTATAAATTCGCTATTAGGCGCCATTAAACAAGCTGCTGCCGTAGAATACGGCGCCTCTCAACGCGTCTCTATGCCCGTGGTGTCCTAGGAAATTTCTTAAGCTAATGTTTATTGATAGTGATTAATTTTCCCTTGTGTGCCATTTGCGCATCCTAATTAAACCTGCTGAAAACTAAACTTCTGTATTCATTAGGCGGGATGTAACGCGCCAGAACGTATTCATGGCCAAATTTAATCATGCTCAGGATATATTTCACTGGGATACCAACGAAAAAAAATAGTGAATCCTAACCACGTAATGCCAAGAAAATGTGTGCCCTTAGAAATACGACGGCTATAAATCATGATGCTCAAAATTTAATAGACGATATTTAACGTGCATTAAACCCAAGCTGTGATAGTAAAACGTACTTGGCCTTAGCTTAAGAGTGGGCTATTAGATCCGTGCCAGTTTATGACAAAAGTTTCAAAGGGATTTAAAAAAAACCGAACCGATAACAAAACTAACCCAAATTCGAGAATCGTCAAGTGGCAATTTTTGATGGCTTTTTTCTATGTCTTCCGTATCTTGGAAATTTATGAAAATTGCTGAGAAATTTCAATAGATTAAGACCATGAGGACAAAACCACATGGGACATGAAGGACATGGGGATATGACACTATATATGGCTAGACCAGAAACTAAACAAACCTGGACATATAAGCTTATAAATTATATACATGGCCATAAATGTCAACGTTTGCCTATATATGCCAATGTCCCTTTGTCTGGTCATTTGTGGACATAAACTGTATGTTAAAATTCAGTAAGCCCTAACCTTGACTATACTGCATGTACGTTATTCTTGGCTTATGTGAATAATAGAAAGTCGAAGTCTAAAAATAGCCCACATTATACATGTACATATATGCCCTACCAGGAGTTAAATATAGTTAACATAACATTGTCAATACATGTCCATATATCATTTTTCCACAAGGGAAAGCACAATTCAATAAAAATGTTTTCTTCAGTTAAAATCTGAGACAATTTTGGTGAACATTTTCCAAATTCTATCTTGTCTCGGAAATTTCATGAAAATTGCAAAGAAAATTGCAATAACATAAAACGAAAAATTCAGTAAAAATATTTTATCAAATGTGAATATAATGGACCAAACTGATAGCACAACGATCCCAGATTCCAGTATCTAATCCAAAATCATTATGGCGGCTATTTGGCTTAGGTCTAAGCAATATCATGCGTGTAATCATAAATCGATCAGATGAACCATTAACTCATCAATTAATCAAACATTATATACTCACCAATAGGATGAATAGTACTGCATTTATACATATTAACATTGTTTTGGCGTAAATCCTTGCCCATATAATCAGGCGTTGCCTTTCATTTTAATACCGGATTAATTTATATCCTCTCATTTTTCAACAATCCTAATTGCACGCATCCCCACGCCTTTCTTTTTTAATTTATTCCACCAAAGCGAGAGTTTTATAGCCTAATAAAACAAACGGCGGATTTGATTTGCCCATTTGAAATTGTAATGTATTGGGAACGCAGATAAAATGAGAAAAGCCACCAATTTGATTAAAATCTCAGAGCTTAACCAACAAATATAGATTTTTGAAAGAAATTTGCCTAAAACAAAAAGGCAGCTGAGAATGTGTGCATATGCATGCAGAACCATTAATTAAATGTGAGGTATAATGGCACTTTAATCTAAACATTAATTTGGAAGAGTTTTGCCAACATTTTGATCACAATCGTAGAACAATTTCCCTTTAATTTAAATAAAATTTAATTTACATCGTATTTCAATATGAAACTAAAAATATTTAGTAGCCATAATTGAGCAGCACCGGTAAGACATTGTTTGAAAATATTGAGCTTTGTAACGTAGGGGGACTGATATGCAAATTTGATTCAATGGTACCTAACGAAAGTTTAATTGAACGGTATAAAAACTTATACAAGTGACCGCTAGATGGCTCCTTGCAATGCGTCTAAAAACATGAAAATAATGAAATGAGCGTGTGTTGAATATAATCATCAGATTTCACGCAGATTTTTAAAAAGTGGAATAATTATTTTTTATGATAAAATATCCCCGATTATTCATAAGTAGCCATTATCCGGTTGTAAAACTAAGCAATAAGCAGTTTTATTAGCCCTTGTTTATAGCAGTGAGAGCCAATTAAAAAAATCCGCATCACCATAAATCACGCACTTTTACGATTGCCAACAGGAAGTTTCGTTTAAATTTAATTGCCGATTAATGGATTTTAATCAGGACCGTAGGTGATTAAGCTCTAATCAGCCGTTAGCTTCCGCCAAACGTCATTAACCATACTTTGGGCCACCACATTTCATCTCATCAACAATGAGGCAATGGACATATGGTGCAATATAACGCACTATTAAAATCGCAAAAGTTATCTTTAAAGTTGGCATAGTTGCCGACTATATGGTCCTTTAATTGGTCAGAAGACCTCGCTCGGCCCTCATTAAAATGAAGCAACCTGTTAATAACGCCACGCGGAATGACCACATAAGCCTCGCAACTGTAGCTCTAGTTTGCTTTATTAAACTGGGTAACAGCAGGGTTGTGCGCCTGATGCACGATTACGTATTCCTTGGCTTATTTACAGAGGACCTTTAAATTAAATTATTGCACCCGCACAACGCGATTATACACGCCCGAACGAGCGTAACTTCTAATTACACCCAAAGCACGAGGGCATTTAGAATTGCAGGAATAATAACCGGCTTTCAAACGTTGTCCTTTTGTGATAAGCACGTCTGCGTGGTCCTGATGTAACGTGACCGTCCGTGGCATTTATTGATTTTCACCCCCCGAATTCCCATTGTTAAGATAACAATGCCGCCAGAAATATTAAGTTATAGTTGCATGCGTAAACAAGAATCGTCGAAATGGCGCTCCAGCCAGACGACTCTAGAATTTTAAATCTAACGCAGTGGCCACTTGTAATTCACTGTTCAAACAAAACTTTTGCGACCTAAACTTTTGACATCAGTGGTCCATTCGCGTACGATGTTGGGATGAAAAGGTCGCTAAAGCTACTAATAAAGTGATAAAGCGGAAACATGGTGGTGTGCGTGAGGGCATCCATGAATCTAATCCATGCCCAATAATCCTCGTTAAACAGCTATGTATGGCATTCCTTTGTGCATTTTTCTTTTATAAACAACTATGGCATGTATCATTCCACTTTGAAAAATCCACCAGCTGTCGCACAATGTTATATTTCTAAACGAAATGACTAATTCCATAAAACCTATTAAGTGAATTAGATTAGAATAGATGTTTTTATTCCTTTCAAACAAGGATCTCCATATAGTGTGGGTGTGGCAAAATACTCATTTCGAAATACCAACTACATCTATATTTTTCTGGCTTCTTGATGAAAGTTGTATTAATTTAAAAGGCAAGAATTCACTTGTGTGAAAAGGACGTTGTGATATGTTCACATTACCTATTAAATAGGTATTACAGCTCTCATATCCATAGGAGATCTGTGGCGAGGGTAGACCACAACTCAAGTGTTAGACAGTGTCTGTAGACATGCCTCAAGTTTCTGTACATCCATCCTGAAAATAATCTGAGCACATTGGACTCCAGAATTGGTTAGCCATCCGATTTCTAGGGTCCTGATTTTAGTTTAAAACAGCAGTACATTACCCATGCTGTTATCGTTGATCAGTTCCTTCCCAATGGACCTTTTGGTACAGTATCCCAAAATGATGCTAGTTTTAGTGTAGTACACTACTTAAAAATGCCGAAATTTGAATATACATGCAATATACCAGCTATAGATACGTTGCACAAGTCAACTTTTCGGCTTATCAGCACCGCTTATAACATAATCTATTATATTTGTTAATAAAATATGCGAGCCATATCTTGTGACAGCGTTGCTAACCCATGCATAATCCTTTCATGAATACAACATTATGGATTAAAACTTTCATTTTAAGCGATATTCGTGACATGGTCACTGGTCATCGTTACCGGGAAATATTTCATAAATATATATATCTACCAAATGCATCTATGAATACATGCATATGAAATTCAAATCTGCTGCAATAACTTAATTCCTAGTACTTGTGTAAACGTCAAGCTAAATACTCATCAAGGGCAGCTTTTCTAGGTTATGGTCATTTCGCGTGCAGCAATTTATTAACGGGCTGCTGTTTTAATGAAGGACAAAATGCGGCGACCATGGCTAATTAAACCCACCAAGCATACATGTCGCAATTAAACCAAATTCATTAAATTGTGACTACTGTGCATGTAATCACGGAAGCAACTTGGAAATAAAGGGGGTTTTGAAAAGAAATTTCAGAAAAATAATGCTTAAATTGTACTTAATTGAAAGATGTAAAAACCATTCAAATAACGACGTAGTTTTAGTGCGGTTTTGATGTTGGCGCAACAATGACACTGCGTGCTTGGAATAGACAATTAAATGCATGCACATTACTAAAGTTAGCCAAACATCAAAAACAATTTAACGAAATACTCGTATAAAGGAACTTTTTTCTCTTTCACTTTGCAACTTGTTGATAAGCAGTGACAGCTAGTACTCATGTCTAGAACATATTTTTTAATGTCGGCAAGTTTTACTAACTACCTTCTTAATCTCGAATATTTCGCAAAAAATTGTGTTAGCAGACTAAAAATGCAATAACATGAATGATTTCTATATGTTATTTCTGGTATAAGTCATCTTTAAAACGGAGGTTGCCTTTCACAAGACTCGAAATGACCAAGTTTTGTTATAATATACATCAAGGGACTTTCACGTATGGCATCCTAGCGATTACATCGATGACATGTTACGAGATTTCTGAGAATATTAAGTGCACAGTTGCTAAACACGTTGAGATAAGTTAGCTTAATGGCCGTAATTATCGTCTATAAGTCAGCCAATGGCGTGGAAAATAGCCTCCCTGTGGGACCGCCTTGTTTCTGTCCTATCGCCTCCGTAGCTCGTTTATCTCACTTATCGCAAACTTGACTTCACCGAGTGGATTCGGGTTCAATGTCGTTCAAATTGATATTTCCTTTGAAATATTAGCCCTTAACAAAGTAGAAGTTGCACAGTTATCTAATCTCACTCGTACAAAAACCTTTATAGTACAATACGAGTTTGGAAAACTAAAGACGAATGGCATAAGAAAGATTACGAGGCAATTTCTAATTACCTCGTTACTGAATTACCTCGGTTGGTGATTTGCACCGATTTTAACCAGTAAAAACAGAGTAAAAAAACTAAACTTGCATCAACCCTTTACAGAAAGAGAAGCTGACAAATGCTGTAAAATTCACGTGATAACTAACTTTTTGGAGCATGTGACGTACATGTGCACATCTACTTGCTGTTAGGATATGGGCAGAACGAGTTGCTGATTTGTGCAAACTGTTACATTTTAATGTAGAACCACGCATGCGCACTAATGACGTTCAGTTCATTGGGTAGTTCAGTCCGTGGCTCGTCCCTTCCAGTGTATAACGTTAAAGCGTTGGTTGGCTCAATCTCTCTATTAGCTAATCTCGTCAAAGCGCTGGCATAACAATACCCTTAATCAACATTTGGTTGCCAACCAGAAATTCCTTTTTATGAGAGCATCGAAAAATAGCAGCCTGAAATAGGCAATTACGCATTACTCAAAGTTGTATGTGGTTGCCACACCTAAGGGTTTCATGTTTGTGAAACTTGTAGTAGTAATTAATAGGCAAAAGTAGCACTGCTTTCCCATTCTAAATAAAGTAACTTTATAAATAGTGTTGAAAATGTGTTCTGTAATACATGTAGTTTTTAAAACGCATATCTAAATTAGACTGCAATAGTTTAAAAATGGTTTAGTATTATTGCAGCATAGTCTTTAAGATCCTATACTAATGCCTATTAGTTGGCTTGCTCTTTGAAATTCAGCAAAGCGTTTAGCCAAACAAAATAGGATTGGCTATATTAGGAACCGACGAGCCAAGTAACATTCCGCAGTCTAGATTTAGGCACGAAATATACATAAAAAAAAACATTTAGAAAAATACAAATCACCCAACAAAAAAATCCCGAAAAAAAAAAAAACAGTTAAAAAATCAATAGGAATTCCAACGCGGTTTTCTTGAACAAAAGCAAAGCACGATAACTCCTGCTTCAAAATGCACATTTCTAGCAGTAATTTTAACAAGCTGAAATTGCTACTACATTCTTTCCAGTTCATTTAGATTTTTTGTAGTAATCATTCAGAATTCCTCACTGAAAAAGACTACGAACATTTTGCGACACAGCGACATACAAAGTGATGCGTTTTGTAAGGAATTTTAGTAGGTTTTTTTAGTCTTTTATTTCACGTTTTGTAGGAAATAGCAAATACTATTCAGTGAGACTAGAAACATTTTAGGTACCTTCTCATCATCAAGACCTAACATAACACATTGGGACGTGAGCATAGTCAGCATTGTACTCACATCCAATAGGTGAGATTAGGCGAGCTTAGTAGAGTTTAAAAAAAATTGATACAATTTCAGTTTAAGCTTTAATATGAGGAGTAAAACTTAACTACCTTTTGGAACAAAGGTTGGTATTTTACAAAAGAAACTGGTGGTAATGCAACCTAAATGGCATGCCGATTCTTGCAATGATCACCTATTCTTCAAATCCGAACACTTTCTAACAAGAGTTCGTATATAATCGAGTAATTACTTTTATTTTTGGATATATTAAACTCCCGACAACCATTGTAATAGTAGCAGGAGTTTCACATAAACGCCAGCTCGATAACGTCATGTTCGACCGATTCTTTACAGAATCCACTGATCCAGATTCCATTCATGCATAGAAGCAGGCCGCCATATTTGACAGTGACATACGACGCTCCACCCATTGACCATGCGGAGGGCATTGTTTCATCCCAAACGTTGTTTTCTTGCTTTTTTTTTTCTTTTTCGTAAATGTATATTGATTACGATCTGCAAAGGTACACAAAATGGAGAGGGATGCGGGCCCAGTTACCATGGCAACGGACTCAAACAACTCAGTTGCAAGAATAATGCGACACGGGACAAAAGCTCTCAAATCTTTTCCAAACACTTTCTCTCTACACCGACAGAAACCTCGCAATGGTCGCATAGACAAACTCAATTCCTACGTCTCTTTGAACGAGAGAAGAAAAAATACAGCTTTCAAAGAATAAAAGACAAGCCATTTACGTCTTAGGTCCAGAAAAAAAGAAAAGGGATAAAAAGTATTTCTCAAGCACGTATACAGAAGTTAAAGTAAAAAAAACCAGGGCCTGTCCATAAATAATAAGTGCTATACACTTGAATTTGTTCTTGGGGGAAGAAAGGGTTAAAAGAAATCGTCAAAAGACTGTTATTGTCGCTGTTGTTTTTCTGCAATGTCGTGAACTGATGTTCTGACATGCTTTTTGCTTTTTTCGAAGTAACAGTACTCACTCTTTGTTGTGTCACTTCATCTATTTAAGTATCATTTTTTGTACATACGTACGTATACCCAGTGAGAAACTTGCCATTGAATTAGCTAAACTGGAGGCGACATCTCTATTTTTATCCTATATACAACTTTTTTCCAATGAATGTTTCAGAGGACTTAAAACGTCTATCGCTCCTTCTAAAAATGCTTTCAAGATAACATAAATCCAAAATCAGAAAACAATAAGCAATAAATAAAGTACTTAAAGGTTGGGCATACTGATATTTCTAACTTTTGTTACTGACATCTCAGAATTTCCATCGCTAAGGCTTTAGGTAATGCTTTTTGAACTTATCACGTCATCTAATGGTTTCTAAGATTCAAAGTGAAGAAACTAAGTCCTAAAGAAAATCTATTTGACATAGTTATAATAATATGGCTAAAAGAATATAGTATGATTATAATGAGGGAAAAATTATATAGGGACAGAGATATGTTTATACCATATTATGAACCATATACATATATGATATTTCCATGCTTGGATTTCCCTTATTATTATTTTTATTATTATTTTTATTATTATTATTATTATTATTATTATTATTATTATTATTATTACTATTACTATTACTATGTCATCATTCAATGTAACTTCCTATTTTCGTCTGATTTCACTATATATTAGATTTCCTTGGTTTAGAACAATTAGAAATGATAACAAGAATATGATGACAAGTAATTAGAGCTCCTACTCAAATGCAATGTACACTTGCCTTTTTAAATACCTTCTTCCTTGTATATTTTACATCTTATCGTCTTTAATAACTTTACCCTCTATATTTTCATGTTTCAAGTTTTGTGTACGACATTTGAGATGTTCAACGCAAACAACTCCTTTGCTTACAATCTTAGCTCACGGAACAGCGTTTTCATTTCTCAAGGTAGCCGATCGAGCATGTAATTAAAATGCAGACTAAATACATTTTTAAAACCAGTTGCTATGACAATCTGTTGAGTTTTTTATGATGGTTGCTAAGTAGCCATTATACATCCTTAGGATACAAAAGGCACAATGACAAAATAATGGGAATTTTTGGAAGAAAGTTTCAAATGGCAAACTAGAGTCAACACAAAATAGTACGCAATCATGGAGTCGAAATTAAACCACATTTTTATATTAAAGTCTATATTTAGAAAAAGTACATGTAAGTTTCAATTCAATGGAAACGTAACTTCTATTGACAACTTATAAAAACGCACAACTGCTTCACAGTGGATCAAAACTGTTATGATATTACACATAATGTCAAAATTACTACTATATTTCTTTACACAGAAAATTGAAAATTCTATTTAAAATACAATTGTTTTGTATACAATATACAATTTATCGAAAATTTAAATACGTTAGTTTGCATTCCATGTAAACATAAACACGGTGAACTAAACATATTTTAATTATATTCATACGTTAATCATATTAATATTTAATTAATCTTCCAAGGTTAATACAATTAACATCGGGGAAATTTCTTTCGCGAAAGATAGGTAAAGCTATTTTTAAAATTTTCATATTGCAGGTATAAGGATTAAGCTTAAAGATGACAAATTTAAACCGTTATACAGAAGCTTCCCTCAGCGTTTATAATTCATCACGCGTTATTGCATTTTTATAACAGTGTTAAGATGTGCTTTAAAATATAACGTTTACGACTATTGGTAGAGAAAACTCATCAAACATTCAATAATTAATGACCAGCCTCTATATTAATATTGGTGGACGCCCTTAAAGTACCAGCTTGAACTAGAACACACCTCATCAAACACGTTTGCTAGTAAAACTACGACATCTTCGGCCTTAGCAAAAGTATCACTAATGAGATTGAACTACAGGGTGTACTATGTATAGTAATAGAGAGTTTGAGCCATCCAACGTTAACGAAAGGATAACGGTAACGACAACGTGAAACAGCGCTGGCGGTCCGTAATGTCAAGGACTACCCTATGAGAAGCATGACATTCCAATGCCATTCCGAGCTTCCCGCGCTGTACGTTTCTCGTTAACGTTATCGTTATCGTTTCGTTACCGTTTGATGGTTCAAACACTATTATAATCCTTACATGAAATCCCACAATCAAACTTCAAGCATTTTCACCATTACCTTGAACTTTAACACTGAACTTGAAGTAAATGAACATGCATAAAATTTAGTTTTAATTTCAAATTGTATTTCTTAACCTCTACAAAAGTGTTGAAAAAAATCAAGTGTAGTGTTCAAAACTATAAACATGGAATGCATGTATCGGCTAATATTAGAGAGATTGAGCCAGTCAATGCCTTACCGTTAACCTTAACGTTAAAGGCGGGAAGGGAAGAACCACGCATGCACACTCATGACGTACAGTTAGTTCATTGGGTTCGTGGCTTCTCCTTTCCCCCCTTTAACGTTAAGGTTAACGTTAAGACGTTGGATTGTTCAATAGAGAGTTTGAGCCAGCCAGCGCCTTAACGTTAACCGTAACGTTAACGGCGGAGCCACGGACTGAACTGCCAATGAACTAACTGAACGTCATGCGCACTCATGCCGTTCATTTAGTTCATTGGGTAGAACTAACCCTTCCCGCCGTAACGTTAAGGTTAACGTTAAGGCATTGACTAGCTCAAACTCTCCATTGAGGAAATATCTGCGAATGGATGAACCCACGATTCAAACCATGATTAATAATTTAGACTTACAAATATCATCCTAATTTTTTACTTAAAATACAAGGGCCATATTATGGCAAAATGCAAAAATACAAGGACCATATTATGGCACAATACAAAAATACAAGGACCATATTATGGCACAATGCAAAAATACAAGGGCCACATTACGGCAATATTATGGCACACATTTCAAGCATCTCAGATTTTGCAAACAAATATCTAAAAATTGGAACACGTTCAATAACAAAAAAGTTACAAATAGTCAGTTATTGCCATGTATAATATTTGGATGTTCCTCTAATTTATAAATAGAAATTTCGGAATACTTTGTTAGATTAAATTTCAGAAATTGTCGTCGATATATGGCCCTTATCGGTTCCACTGTAAAACATTTTTGTGTAAATGTACGTTTGCAAAATACATTTTCGAACGTGCTTTCAATTAACAAATAAAGGTATTTAAATTCTAGGTTCCACAAGAATCCATTATATGCAAGTGTGTACCAGAAAACTGCCCCCGTTTGGTGTCAATCTACAATGATGTAACACTTTGAATGTCAATTTTCAGGAGAACCAATCCTACACATGTGCTGCCCCTTAACGTCGGCTGCCCTTACATGCCCGTTTGTATGCATGGTTTGCCTATTGTACATGGGCTTCACATTCTGCTAGCTCATATCATGCACATGGATAATACATATCTAGAATATGAAATATTAAATCTTTCTTTATTTACATTTTTTATTTCATGAATGTTTTTTGCTTGTTTTTTTTTATAATACGCAATATTTCAGCATATACCATACACTTATCCCCATATTATGAAAGCAAACACGAACATTTGCCATTAAAAACGTTTTCAGCCCAGAATAAATTGTGCTTTAAGCTCTCCAAACATGCGAAAACTGAACAAATATCACCCTTTGTTTAATAATTATTAAAACGGGAAGTAATTAAGATAGCCTGAAACAACAAATTACTTATAAATTGTACGTTCAAATTTATGAGCGGAAAAATCGAACATTCTATTCAGCTTTTACCAAAAACTTGTTTCAATATCACACAATCTTAATTACATTTTGCTATAAATCCATACGAAAACATATTCGAAAATTTCGGATGTAAAAAACATTTCCTCATGCATGAGATTAACCATTCTCATGTGTTAATTTCACAATCGGGGCCTTAGGTAAATATAAATAACCCTTCACTGCCAAATCGCAAAATGTGTCGTCTAATGTCAATAGGTTTTCATTACACTGATATGGCCTTTGATGTTCTATATATAGCTGAAGAATTTCCGCATCAAATCATTTCTGGTCTCAACCTTTCCATAATGGTCAAAGCCCTTAGGTGCGTGAGGGTCCTTGAATAGGGATTTGAATCCCCGGAAAGCATTTCCAAGTACTTTAACTTGTCTGGAACATCTGTTTGAGACTGTTAAGTCTCGACAATGCCGTCGTTCCTTTTCAAGGCTACACTGACGGAATCGCTGCCAATTTTCTTCCGAGATTTTCACGAAGAGAGGTTACGAGTTAATCCCTTCAGATTACACGAGGCGGTGGATTAATTAACTCCCACTTCACTCCTGGAAGTGAAACGGAATTAAAGCCAAGTATTTAAATGATCCGTTTTGTGTGTCTTGGCAGAGGACAAATCGATTCCTTTCGAACTTATTGTCTTCCCCTCACTCCTTCCAGGGATCGCGTGCGAGGCCTCTGAATTAATTGGGCTTAATTATGCCCCTGAAACAGGACGTGACGTCATCTTAGCAGGACGCCAGCGAGGGGAAGAGGGCATATCCGAAATGCGGAATTTAACAGAAATCAATAAACAGCCAATAAAGTACCCCAAGAGTCCTAATGAACGTTGGGATGCCACGAGGCTGGAAAACCTGGAATAGTTTTGCAGAAAATTGTGGCAATATCCAAAAAGTACTCACACAGTAGAGCGAAATATTACGGAAGGCATCCTGGGGGGAAAAAAATATATACTGTATAGCGCAGATACACATGAAAAATGTCGTGTATTGGAAAAATCAGCAATTGGACACATGTGGACATGTACTGTGTATATGTAATTAAATGGTATACATTCATGGTATTTTCCCATTATTTCAGATTACCAAAAGAATGAGCTTTCGCACATAGTTGAGGAAATACATATAACTAACCAAACACAAATAACCTGATTACACACCAAAGCATCCTAAACATACACATTTACTCTAGAAAGCCTAATTTTCGGTATTGTTGGATATCCCAGATTGCAAATGTACAATATTCGTACCACATATGCGCGAATGGTATTTTTGATTACCATTGTTACACTTCTTTTAACCTTAGATACTGCCTTGGTGAAAAGATCAGTAGGAATCAGTATAAATTTCATACTGATATCAGTACGATCGTACTGACATTTGATGATATCA
>JAUJYV010000739.1:0-29377 GCA_033995625.1 Ophyiulus pilosus | reverse complement strand
TGGCATAGACGTAAACATAGAATACACCTACCTATAACATGTTGTAACATGACGATTATTTACACGTTTTAACAATTTTCAACACCTTTCTGTACACTTTTCTAAGCATGTTGCTGAAGTTGTTGTACTTGAATACAAGTTCAAATTTCTATTTAGGTTTTATTTAGTCTCTATTCAGACATCTCTTAATTACACTTCTGCAAATGTTACTTTTATTATAAACCTCTGCTCTCCAAAATTTGGAATATTACACTGGAAAATATGTTTTCTACATAGCAGTATTTTTTTAAGACTTATGTAATCAGGGATTTCGAAATTCTAGAATTCAAGTACCAAAACCTTTTTATAGACTATTTCGTTCTTAAATATAATTCTGAACATGTTTCAAAGATTCCACTTCTTTTATTTCTATTATTACTTCTATTGTCCTACAACTTTTATTTGAAAGTATGATAGAACTTTTGCATCTTAGAATTTAATTTGATTCTAAAATTCGAGCTAATTCAAATCTATAACAATGTTTGCACTTACTGTTCAAATTGGCCCCAACGTTAACACTAAAAAACGACGCAATTATAACAACAAATGGGTGGCAGTACTTCACATGTTACGGATTGAAATGAGAAAATGACACCGTAACGCCTCAGGGCATAGATAAAAAGGCACTGCTATTTCGGTCCTTGTAATAATATTACCAGCGTTAATAAAAATACGATATTCAACGGAACTATGTTTAGATCAAGTCGTCGAAAACCGGTTGTTAGAACAATAGAAACTGATATAGCGAAGTGGGAGAAGAAATATAGAAAGATAACCTAGAGGCATAACGAATGATTGTATGGTTGAATGGGCTTGGGTCTTCATATGAGATAGTGTAGGGGGCGCTCTGGCACGTTCTTCATAAATCCCGGTGGAAATGAAAAGATAAACATTCAAATAAAAATAGTAAGGTAAACAAAAGGCTAAAATTGGCAAATGCGAATGACTCTTATTGGAGAAGGGGGGTTATGAGAGGTATTGCATTTTAAATTAATTCTGGGAATTTACTTTTCAGACATTTTCTGTAGGTTTGAAGTACTTTAACATGAAAATATTGAAGAAAAAAAAGAAAAAAACATCCTTATTATAATCTTAGACTAAAAATAATCTCAATGGAATCAACGACTGGAAACATTTCAATAAAATAAAAATACCTAAAATAAGCTAAAAATGGCAACTGCCAATGAACTTTATTGGCGATTCGGGAAAAAATCGTGCATTGTGTTGTTTACAAAAAGGGAACTAACAAATCGAGAGGGCGAAATAAATGAATTAAGATGAATGAATCTTGTTTGTTGCGAAGATGAGTTTGATACGCCTCAGTTGTAATGGATAGACGTTGGTGCGATTGGAGGATAATAACCTGTGAGAACCGTTTATTTTTTGATATTAAGTTATAAAGGAACAAAGGGGGCGCCACGGTGCGTCGACCTTCCTGATGACATCACGTGAAACGTCTGCGTGAGATCGAAGCAACAAATGACAACGGCTAGCCAATCAGCAAAAATATGACGAATTAAGAGGTATGTAAACCCTATGCCTGTGTAAGGTGACATTTTCGAAATTCATTTTGGTTATAAATAGCACGCACACGTGGCAACGTGTTGTTGCCAGGTTAAAATCATTAAGAATGTTGTTCTTTGACTTAGCAACTGAAGCAATTCAATAAAGACGTTTTAAACAAATTTGGAATGTGACCAAAATCCCCCTCAAAAAAAATTGTTTACTTATTTGTGAGATAACGAAATCGAATTATCTCCATATCTATTTCAACCTGACATGGACTCCTACGAATTTCCATGCACAAGGGAAATCGAGAATAGTGAAACGAACAGAAATTACTCTGCGTTTGTTCACTTTGTGGAAATACATGATCCACCATGCGAATTTCTCTATAAGAAACAACTGTTGAACCATCTCAATTCTCAGTTGCCCAGCTCGACCCTGAGCTTACTCTCAGACATCAGGGATGGATTTCAAAAATCCATTCTCGACAAACAAGCAAAGGTCAAGCGCAACAGGTCGCTGAATATCCCATGCATGCATGTGAACCGCCCACGACAACCCTAGATACATTTACGAGATATATCCGAGGATTTTCACGACAAAAAACAAAACAAAGTGCTCGAGTCGAGAGTCATTAGGAAGTGGACGACGGTCGGTGATCAGTGGACATGCGGCGGAAGGTGGCGAGAGCATCAGCCTCGGGGAGACCGCTGACCATGGTCCATTGTGGCTTTGCCGCCGTGCTCGGGCGTATACGTATCACGTGGCGATACACTGCACTTGACCACTTGACCACGATCACATTCGCTCCAGCGGACACTGCACCGCTCTTCCAATGAATGAAAAACACGACCAATTGTTGGAGTGCCGGGGGTAACGTACTACGATTTCGTTTGTGGAAGCTAACGAGTAATACGAAGAAGAAATAATGATACATTGGACACAATGTGTATAGTACTTAGGTGAATGTGATTTTCCTCGATTTTTGTCAATAAAAAGATCCTTCCTTAATGTTTTCCTTAATGCCCTTACTTATCTAGAGTAAATTTCAATTTTTCCTTTCTCCCCCTCAAAAATCATTTCGTTTTCTGACTTGAAGGATCGAATTGTTTTTTTTGAGTTTCTTGCAACTTATATTAGAAAGTTGTTTTCAAAAAACAATTTGAAATGGTGCAGTTCTTGGATTTGCCTGTGTTAGCAACAGGAACAAACAACGCACATGAACAATGAATTGCCCTATATCAAAAAGTTGCTGACTGTTTGCCAAACGATAAAATCTTCTACTTCAAGTTCTATTTTCGTTGATCATCTCAAGTTCTCAGTATTAATTCTCGTAATCGTTCCTCATACATACACAACGATGAACTGGGTTCATTTTTGTCCATCAGTAGATATTTTTGTTTAATGCATATACAGCATAATCCTCATGTTATGAGTTAAACAAGAAGGCCTGTAAACAAGATGACAAATTTTGCTGGTCTAAGTAAGTTTTTTTTTTAAAGTTTAATGGCTTGTTAATCAAGTTGGTGAAACAGGAGATGAGGTTTTTTAAGGTCGCGTGTGGGTGCACTAGGAAGGCGATGCTTCAGATTACAAATCTGAAAACAAGATGGATGGTATAAGTTAAACAATCTTGTTAAAGTTTAATGGCCGGTTAAACAAGTTGGTGAAACCGGAGATAAGGTCATTAAGATCATGTATGGGTTGACGTTTCTTAAGTTCGATCCTGAAACAGTTGTCCCGGTAGTTGCCACGGGATCGCAACTCACGCTTTTACTGGAGATATACGAAGTATGTAAGTAGGTATTTTGCGAGGATTAAATTTCAAGGGTGTTTGCCTCGCTGATTTCAAGGCCCTAAAGTAGCCTACGCTAAATTATCCCTTTCATAATGCATATAGCATTGCTTTTCCATATACTGAAGCTTAATGCGGAGTACTCAGCTCGTTTGGCATCAGTATTAAAAAAAAAAAACGTTATTAGATATCAAACCGCCTTCTTCAATCTCGATGGATATAGCTTTTGCTCCCTCGGCTCCTTCAAGATTTTTTTTGTAAAATCATGGAATTGCTTTATAATAGACTGCATACTGTGCGGATCCTAATTGCGCTTTCAATCAAGATTTCCAATAGCGATTAAGGGAGGAAATTAAACAATCGATGATGACGATGATGATGATGATATGATGATAAGATGCTGGCAGATGAGGGGGAGGACACGTGCGATTTAGTTCACATGTTCTCAAGGGTATGTTATTGCACGTGCCTTAAGTTCCTCTAAGAAAAATCAAGTTTATACGTATGGTAAAACATATACATGTTCTTATCATACATTACAATAATAATATGTGAATATATCATAGGAATGAAACGTAGTTACCTCAAATATTTTAATGTGTTGTCATTAAAGTAAAAATAAATTACGCTTGATTTACATTATGAATTTTGTAAGAGCGTCTACATACTAATAATGTACTATATACATATGCGTACGGGACAATATGAAGCAAATTGTGGTTGTTTTTTTTTGGGGGGGGGGGTTCATGATTAATTTGATTCTTCAATTTTTGAAAAACGTCTTCGGTATTTATATATTTCAATATACAGTGTATTATGGTAGGTTTTTTGTATTTATTGCATGTGCATAATTTTGTGTCAGGAAATGATAAAATCTCGTAAATTCCTTCTTTAAAAATGAAAAATTCTCCTCGCAATATAATTCCTCTTCACAGGAAAAAAGCTCAAGATAGCAAAACAGTTTTTCCCAAAGTTGTAACATTGAAAGTATTGGCTTTATGATCCTCTTAAGAGGAAAAAGTTGTTTAGTTTTGTATGAGCGTGCTTCTCATAACGAATTGGTCCTTATCATTTTTACGCCTCGTTTAAGACGGATTGGAGACAGGTCCGACTCCGTTTTCTGCTTAGTAAATCATAAACAAGCGATGAAAATCAGAAATCGATGATGACTAAACCCTGCAAAAGGTTATAGATTTTCCGAGGTAATGGCGATAACTCGTGAATTTCTATCGGTTTTAACGAGAACGCATAACTCGTAAATGGAGGAAAGTGGTTTCAGAGTGGCGCTTCTCGGAAGATTTGCCGTTTTTATGATAAATGGGATGATTCTGGCTGTTTTTTTTTTTTGACGCCCTTGTTGGCCGGAAAGAAAACAAATGGCTTTCGCGAAAAGCCATTTACAGAGTAAATGAATAAATTCTTTTATAATCAGTCATTGAACGACCTTCTGTACGTTCATGTAACTGGAAAACATACTTTTATGTTTCTTTTTATTTATTAACCCCAAAGTTCACCAAATGCATAACAATTTTATATTTTCTGTGTAAGGGCTTTTCTTTAGATAATGATTATGGAACTTAAACAGATTAAAAACAGTGAAATTCCACAATTTTTTAATACTATTTTTATTGAATGCGTTATATTGTAAGTATTCAAATTGTAGCGCATTTTTGGAAGCACGTACAAAATGGTGAATTTTAAATGAAAACTTGATCGCGCATTGTCTAATTGACTCCAAGCACAATTTCGTCATGACAAAACCGAAGTGTCATACGCCGCTATGAGGCGCTGAATCCTCATAAGGCCATCGGACACGTGGCCACGTGCACGTTCCCGCTCAAACAACCCCACCGGTGTGCAGGCAATTGCTTTAACCCGCTTCAGCACTCCCTGGTGGCATATGCGGCTTTAGCAGATTTTCACGTGCAGATCTTCACGTGTTGTCGTAAAATACTATGCTTAAGACTAATACACCACCAGGGGGTGCTGAACCGGAATAAAGCTTGCCTGTACACCGACCTGTACAGCCGTTCACATGGCTACCAATGGCTTGACAAGTCGATAATTTCTTGAAATTTCGTGACAAATTTGGAGGGGATATGAATTAATGAAGCGCCTAATTGTTGTTGTTGCTGCCTTAGATGTGCGCGTGCGATGAACGCCAGCTGGCCCTAATAACCTTTGGATGGTTGGGACCACCGTCGATTTTTCCATTAATTCGGTTAACGCTCTGTTGGCGGTACGCGCGTAGGATTCAACGGCCGATGAATCTCCTCCAGGTGGCGTTGGGCGGAAGCACGTGTCAGCACGTGTTTGCCTGGCCGCGTGCCTCTGCTCTCGTGCGGCATGGCATTCTCTCGCACGCCGCGCTCTCTAGCGGTAAGGTTCCCCTCCCACAGCCCTCCTTCTTATTGCCTGGACCAGAGCACGCGTCCCTGCCGCGTGCGTCCGAATTTACCAAGACCTAGCTGCATTGGACACCTCGAAAATGTGGACATCTATCTGTCTGGAGTTGTTCGAGATGTTTATCTGCTGGATGTTTCCCCATGGAATATAAATGCTATTTCTTTGTATGTTTTGATATGAAATTTACTTAGTATTTTCTTCTTTGGATTCTTCAAACCTTCGAAATTACTTTGGGGACAACAGCAGCAGTAGATTTATAGCATTTTTTATACTACGTTTCAATGATTTTTTTTTACTTATTTTTCGTCTTTGCAAATGATGATGAAGGGTACACGCTTAGGGTACAAGTAAGTAAGGGCTTGTAAGTTGGTATAGATCCTGTTGCTCAAAGTTAAAGCAACAACTGCAAAACATTGCTTTAATTTTGATCATTAGTGTGTTAATTTCGAGCAATCAAAATAAAAAATTTGTATGTCCATAAAATAACTTTAAATCAAGTTTTAAAAGATATACTTTCAACCTCCCAAAAACGCTCGAAACTGGCTTTCGTTAATTCTGTGTAGATACACTATCGGTATTTTTTAATTTATTATTATTATTTTAATTTTTTTGAGAACTTAAAAAAGAATAATACAAATTTCTACTAGAGGCTATTCAAAATCTGTAAGAGTCCATGCAAGCTGCTTTGAACGAAAATATGATGCAATACCATATTATAATTTAAAAAAATGTAAATCCTTAATACATCACATGTTTACGTTATTTTGTCTACCCTAGTAATTAATGTCCCCCAGAAGCAATTTTCTTTCTCATTTCTTCGCCGATTCGAGGGTGTAAAAATGTAATTTAGCATATTTAAAAATAAAACAGTTTAAAAAAATCCAAATATACTATGGCTTAAAAATTAGAGTGCTCATGAAGTACAAGTTTCGACGCAAGCGGGAATTTGAGGTGTCCAGATTAGACAGGTTTGGTCGGCGGAGAAGGAGGGCGGCTGCAATCCGTTTTTAATTGCGCTCGTCACGTGGCGCGTGCCCGTGCCGCGTGCGCCGTCTCTCGGGTACGTCATTGCTTAGAGCGGGAATCCGTGTTGCCCTCCCGCGCTGTATAAATACAAACGGTGGACGATCGTCCAGTCCATTACGAATGCACGGCGCCTAACGCGGATCTGGGCTTTACCTCTGCCGTTCCGTACGTCGAGCTAATTCACCGGAGTTCGTTGACCTCACCATTGCCTCTCCTTCAACTCCACGTTCCGTGACTTTTCTTCGTGTCGGTTGTTCCAGTTAACTCGCTTTTTAGCACTATTATATTTCGCCTAATTTATCATCTCTGATTGACTAACGAGATTTTCTCGTGAAGTAACTATTTTACCTGCAATCAAGTTCGAATTTAGTACTCGTGTTCTCGTTGACGTTCTCGTTTCGAATCCACCGTCAACATGCTCGAAAAGTTTTTGGACTACATCATCGTGGTAAGCCGTGTTCAATTATCTTTATGTCGCGGTGAAAAATGTTTTGGGATGCCAGCATTTGGAAATTTTGTATTCCGGGTTTGGGACAAAATGGCAATTAGGTGAACATAGGGACACTTACTTACTTAATGGTATTTAGAGACATCATAAGTCTAGGAAGGGTGTTTGGAAACTTGGCGATGAGGATTGCGTGATCAATGCGTGCATTGCGTGTGTAGAATCTTGATATACTACACTTATTTCCCCGCTTTAAGAGATATTAAACGGTTACAAATTACGTGTCTGCATTGCTGCGATTAAGCATTCAACCCATAAAATATGAAGTTTTTTTAAAAAGTCGTTGTTTATCATCCACAATTAATGCGGATGAAATTATTGTACGATCGGGAGAATTGTTTTTGCATTGCTGATTATGATGTTATTTAATCTGCAAACAAAGCAAATATTTGTGTTATGCTATTAACATGTAATTCGGTAGAACATACTAAATGCTACCACGAGTACGTTTTATTTCTATTGCTACTTTTTTGCTTCAATTTCTACCCTGCTTTGGGGCTCTGCAAGCAACTCTGAAGGAAACGACAAGCAGCGCCACCACTGTGCTGAAATACGCTTGTTTCCTATTTTAAAACGCGTAGTTAACGCATGTTGAACATGTTATGGGCGTGTTTATTCCAAATTGACATCCTAAAAGAAAAAAATCCAAATAAATTATTCGAGGCGTTGAAACCGTTGCCTCGAAATAAGCATAACGATGTTATCGTGTTCTCAGCATGTTGTTAAAAGTGTAAATTCAAAAACACCAAGTTGGGAATTGTTTTTATCTGGAGTTTGACAACGTTAATCTGGTGGCACCTTTCAGTAATGGAGCGAACGCAAACATCTAAACATATACTGCACGCTATATTTACGATGGTGTTTACATTTGTACACCGACGTTTGACGGATTTAATGCCAAAGCTCAATGCTTAAACGAAGCGAATGTTGTTTTTAGCAAAACGTATGTGTATAGGTTTTATGCTCTCGGTTGCCATAATATCGTACATGTTTGCCCCTGAAAGGGGGCAATCACTGCAAGCTGCCGCGCCATGCTTTAATGCATTGAAGCTGATTCTAGCAGTGATTGCCAGTCATCAGGGGCTCTGGTTAAACTGAAACAAATTTTCTTCCTCCGTTTAGAAAATTATAATTGTTGTTACACATTACTGTAAAAGACAAGTTTGAGATTATATTTCTTCGTGGACTAATGCACGAAGCTATACAGTTTTCCCCCCAAAAAATATCTTTATTGAAAACGTAACTTTAAAGTAGTCTTCTAAGATTGTCTACTAGGAGGGTTGAATGCAACAAGTACAGTATACTGTACGTAGAGCGCCTGAGTCCGCTACTAAAGCTCAGTCTGAGTTGACCTGATCGGGAAGTTGCATTGGCTCCAAAGACCTCGACCAACTTTCCCCTGGCGGCCACAGCGGTGGCGCTGCAGTCACGCTGTTTTATCCCCCTGTTTATTGTTTTAGGCTCTCGTCTATTTTTAGCTACGTCCTCATAGCTGTGACGCTCTCTCCTATGACCTCTCCTCCTATTCCTCTTCTCCTAGCACACGTGACCTGCCCGACTGACCTTTCCGTTCGCACCGTCTATTTATAGCGCCTGAGATGCTCGTCTCCCATTGGTCGATGCATGCGTCCTGACCTAATTTTGCATTTTCATTCTTACATTTTCCGTGGCAATGCTTAGCCTCTTCCCCGGCTTCCTCCTCCTCTCTCCCCCCACCATCCCCACCCTTTCTCACCCCCAGATCCTTATTTCGCTTTGCCTGACCGGCGACCATTCGTTCATTCCGGTCATCGTTACCACCCCAGGTTTAAATCCCACACCGGCGTTGATCGCCCCTCATTGGTCCGATTTGCAGTCTAAAAATAGGTTCTCATTCATGGAGATCTCGGGGTTTGCAACTCGCCGCCTGGGGCGCCACCATCGCTTCGATTTTCTCCTATGGAGGCGCCCTCCATTCATCGGTGATTGTAGGCCAAACTGCCAATCGATAGTCCATTAACAGAGAGGTGCTTGTTGGTGACGTCACCGGGCCTCGACTGTGACGTCAGAGCTGTGACCCCGTTTCGGCTGCCCTGGGAGGTGGCCGCCATCTTTAAATTGCGTCTGGGGCTCGAATCTTAGCGCACTTACATAAGTTTCTTAAGTCACTTTAAAAAAACGTATATCACAGAAACCTTAAGTGCCTTTTGAAAAGTTTAGAATTCATTGGAAAATGTAACCCGAGTTGCCCAAAAATAAATCTTAGTGTTATGGAAGATGTGCAGAAAATAATGGCCAGAGTAGTTCGGATATTGTAATGTATAATGTTCCTTAATTCAGCGTATTCATAATGTGGAAACTTGATGTACTAACTAGCTACTCAGGTAACATGGTTACTCTAAATGGATTCCTCGGGTTTAGTTTCTAATCGACATGGGTTATTCAGATCCACCGCCCTGATCGTACTGTATATTTATTCTAGAAGCAAACCCTCCCAGAATACACCACTTGGACTTTCTGTTGTTCCTATTTACCCAAATAACCTCATTCTGTCTTAACGAGTTAGGAAAATGTTCCCAAACCACCATCTTAACGTTAGCCTGGTCTTCGACAGCGCCCCTTTTTTGGCCGTGTGGCGCCCCCTGCAGCTCCTACGTGACTCCGGGCGCGTGCGTTGCCAACTCAACGTGGGATTTTATGGGTATTGCACCCCGATGAATAACAAGCGGCCATCTGAAGTTTGTTTCCCAGGCGTAAAAAAAGTTTATTTTTGTTTTGAACTCCGTCTCGATGCTCTAAAGTAAAGTGAAATATGGCGAAGATTGAGGTCGACCGCGACGCCTCTGGCGGGACTCACCCCGGATTAAATCCAGCGTTGCTTTTGGCAGCGCTTAAGCGGTCGTTGGTGTTGTTTTAAGCCAGTATTTACACTATAGGCTTCCGAAAAGGTGTCTCCTGTCTTTGGCTCCGGAAATAATTTCCGTTCAATGCCGGTTTCCTGTTATTTATTTCTCTCTTTAAAATAGCTTCCAATTTAAGATCATAACAGGATCCTCGAACCCAACTTTTTGAAAAGCGACACAAGAATATTGTCTCGAGTGTTGAACTTTGTGCCCTGACATGTTAGAAAGTTAGATTTATGCAATGGAAAATTTCAAAAATAGCACTAGTTTATATAAAACACATATCAGTTGCATCAGTCTGTAGTGTAAAAATCTTGTGTCTGATAAGCTACAGATCTCCCAACTCGATTGATTGAGCTATTGCATATTTCTCAACTCTGACTCAACTTGATATCAACAATGGTGTGTGTTTGTTTTGCCGCGATTGATCCCCTATCCACAGAGTGCGTTGATTCACGAAACCATGTTTATCCAGACATGCAACAATTTCGAAATTGCCAATTGTCAGTCAGAATAAAATGCTCACATAATTGTGACAGAAACATGTTCCCATATATAAGGAAGGAATATTGGCTTGCATGATTTCAGTAATGAGGCATTCAGAATGTGACATAGGATAAGTCCCGAGTTGCAAACATCACCACAACCAGTCAGCCAAGTTTTCATAGGTTTTATTGAGATGCCATACCATATAGCAAACTCGGATTCGACCAAATTTCACACAGCTTTAACGCACTATTTTTTTTAAAACATTTTTTAATAAAGAAAATCCAAAATCAAAGATGGAGATCCAGTACCAAAGTACTAGATGCGGCAAAGCTCCAGAAGGCTCGCAAAAAAATTCAGGCTGTTCATGACGTCATGTTAACTCTCCTCCCGTCGCACGCGTATTCAGATGACGTCAGCGGAAGGCCCCTTGCTTTCCCAGAAGGCGCTGAGATCGATAAATCCGGGCACGTGGCCGCGTACGACGTTCGCATGCAAAGGGGGTTAGCAGGAGCGCCGTTTGGCGAACTTTCCCATTTCAGATGAATCTGGGTGACACGAGGGTGGAGCCACGCGGCGAATTAAGAGGGCCCCATTCCGGATAAGACGCCAGGCCCGGATGCTAAAAATAGCGGCCGAGGATCAGCATCGATCAGGCACGGCGAGACCCGGGCCTAGGGGGCGCTGCGAAATGAGGCCGGGTGACCAACGAGCGTAAACAACGTTCGCAGTGAAAGACGATTTTATTGTGAAATAAAAATACGGAACAGAGTGGCTCGGATCCGTCTTTCAGAGTATGCAAAGTGCGATCAATTGATCGAGTGTAATTACTGCAGAGCAGTGACCTCGGTGGGTTATTTGGGTTGCAAACATGGGTACGTGCCTAGGGGTAGCTCCCCTTTTGGTGTAAGATTCCCAAAAATTATATATTAAAAATGGATATGAATTTCAGGTACCCAAATGAACACTTTGGTCTTACTTTCGGGATCAACCCAGGCCTAGTAATTTGGAGTCTAAATTGAAATATACATATATTGTTTAGTAGTTATTGTATAATGCTAATGAGAAATTTTAGGCCTCAGTCTAACGAATGTGGGAGTAAGTCATAACGTAGTGAGGAGCTTGAGTAGGAGTTATTGTGTAGTGTGGGTGTAGTACGAGAGGGATTATGATTTAGGTGCCTGTCAGATAATCATACTCCCAAGTTATGTAGGGAGGCATGAAGTATTACGTATAATGTAAATGGAGTAATTATACTGTACAATACAGTGTAGTAATAATTGTAGTAATTTAGAACTAGTACGTTGGCGTATATGCATTCGAATTGCATCATGCATCATATTAATTCCCATCGTGTTTTTAGAGACAATTTCCGAAAACAATTAATCCGATGAACCTCATTTTCTAGGGAAACCTTTCTTACATTACGTCACGTGCCAAAGCTTGATATCGACTTTTCCCTGAATTGATCAATATTCCGTTCATGAGATCGATACGAGGAAATCAGGCGAAATCAGATCTATATCCATTGTACGGTTCTAATTTTTTCATTTTTTTTCATAATTAATATTTAGGTGTGTTTGAAAAGGTAGCAGTCATTTGCCCCCGCCTCGAGGTATTTCCACCTTACGTGTATTTTTTTTACTATTTTTGACTTATTTGGGTCACCGGATGACGTCATCGGGTGGCTTCTTCTTCCCCATTGAGAAGTGAGGGCGCTGCGAGAAAGGTTAAAGGAAAATGGGCCAAAAGGTGCGCGGAGGTGTGACGTCATCGGGTCCCACGGTGCATCGCCGGAAGTATACCTGGCCGGGACACGCGCCCCACTTTCCCGCGCCAAAAATAAGTCGCACAGCCTACGTTAATTAATTAGGTTTTCTCCGGTAAAAACATGACGTCATCGCGGCGCTTACCCTTTCCAAACTCGTTTGCATATCGACAAATGTCAGACGGGATTTGCTGGGTGACCCGGGCCCAACAACCTGGGTCTCGCTTTTTATTTTTAGCTCTTTTATGTGGGTCAATGGTCTCCTTATGAGTAGAACGCCATCTTGAATTGGGATTCCTTTAGCTGAAGGAAATGGGGAAACGAATCCGCTTTGGAGAGTGGTCGTAAAGACGTATTATACCATGTACTTTCAATGGTATAATGTTGAGCAAATGGACCTTATATGAGTACCGTATTCATACAGAAAAAAAAAATAGGAAAATAATATGATAATGATATTAAGAAGATATCAGGAAATGTGATATTTTCAAGATTGTAAGTGGGGCTCCTCTTATTAGTCCTTGTTGGGATCGGAAATTTATAGGAAAAATATTAATAAAATACACATTAGCATATTCCATAAAATTAATCAGTATTTTTTGTAAGAAGATAATTTTTGTATATATATGCGATTTATTATTGTATAAATTTTATTACTCCTACAAAAACATTTAGAGGCAATTTCCTACTTTTAGATGATACATAAAAAACTTGCTCGCAACAATATTGCATTTGCAAGCATTGTGAAACACGCTTTCATTGGTTTAATACCAATTTTAACCATTGAAAGCATAGGGTTAACCCTATTTTATTTTGGCATCGTATGTCCTGTTCCATTTGATCCTGGCCCGGATGCAAAATTCGGGTCACAATGTCCCACTTCATTTCCGCTCACATTTCTGGGTAGTAACAGGGTCACGAAGGGTGATCTTGACCCCTAATTGTCCGGGGGCGGGCAAAGTAGTTCCTATAAAGACTCGAAGAGGTTCGTCTATGTTACCCTATAATTCTAATTTTTTTCCGGGTCATCCAATTTTAAGTTGCTATACTCTCATACGCCTCAAAATGGTCCCGCCTTAAGTTACAAATCCCAAATTGAAACTGGCATGTTGTAGGTGTCCATATTCAGGTAAACAACCGTGTTCCATTCGTGGAAAAAGCAATATTGGCAGGATTTGCAAAAATAAAGATTTAGGATTATTTTTGAGGTTTTGAAAAGCCCCTATTTCCCGTGACCATTTCCTGCAGGATATCCTTCGAAACTGTTATTGCTACCATTAGATTCATTTTCGTTTTATAAACAGATATATCACCATGCATTAGATCAGAAGGAGGAAATTAAACCCCATGGCCATTATTATTACAGCGATCTATTTTTAAGTTTTCAAATCAAGATTTGCGTAATTCGCATATATATATGTTTTTTTTAACAAGTGAAAGTCGGTGTCCCCGTGGACCCATCGTTTCCTGCAGGGTGCCCCTGGCGCGTATCTATATCTGCAACGGGGCGCTAAATATAACCTTCTGAATTTCATGAATTAATTAAGAGCCACAATCCTATAAAAAAATCGCTAATTGAAAATGCGCTATTCTCGAGTTTGCCTTACCCTGGCAATTATCAAGGCTCGTGTTTCGGCGTTCATTTTCGGATAGCCTGGTGAGGAATTAATTACGTGCGCCAATTAGCAATTTGGAATTGAAATAAGAGTCTGCATTGCGATAGCTATAGAAGAAGCAGCGATAATCTGGCTTTGCGACCGATTTATAAAACGCTGATTTTCGCTATAAAAACGTATGGAGACGTGTTCGGGGAATCATGCAACGGAGGCAGAATCGAAAGGCTATTTTTGTCCAAAATAGTCCTTAGAGAAAGTTGCGAACCAGGGAGCTGTTAACGCTTATACGAAGAAGACTGATGAGATGATTAATCCTGTGTGATTCATTTTTACGTGGAAGCTGCATGTGATGTGTTCTTGCAACTTACATATTATTGACAGCTTATAAATAAAATTGAAATCATTATTACTAATCTGAATGTGGTAATAAGGCATTTTGCACAATTGCTCACGCATCTGAATCAGTGAGTCACCTAGGCTTATAATCAATTTTCAATTCCATATGAACCATATGGTATGGTAAATATCTTCAATGAGAATATAATTGCAATGTTTGTTTCTTCCAACAATTTTCGGCCAACAATTTTTGAAAATAATATATATAATAATAATAATAATTTTACACTTGTACATTGTACACTGTATTTTTTAATGTTTATGTAGACATAACTTAAACGTCCTTATATCTGATGGTAAAATTGTACTTTAAACAAGTCAAAAAACAAGGGTAAAAAGTAATACAATACGGATATTTTTTCAGTTTATTTATAAAGAAACTTATGTTTTAAACAAAATCAGTTAGCATGATGAATTATTATCCTTGAGTGAAACAACATTTATTATAGTTAAAACAACAATTTTCATTTCCCCTTGAACAGATGAACATCTGCAATCACTCCAAGCATTGGGATGTTGCAGGGAAGCCCCCTTTTTCAATGTCATGCACCCGGATTTAGGCTTAGCGGTTGGAGGTATTGACGTCATATAATTGGTCAATCGTCTCGGGTCGAGAGGCGCCGGAGGTCGAATCTTCAACCCAACCTTAATTTTTTTATTATTTTAAAATTTAATAATTGCTTTGTTCGTCCCTTCGGGTCTGGGACTGGCAGGCCACGCTAATTGCAGTTTCACGAACCTTTCGCTTGCTGACGTTGGTTGTTCGGATCGAGTGCGAACCGAATTGTTTTTGTTTTCTTGCTAGAGGACAGGAACAGGATGCGTGCAATGCATTGTGTTTCTGGATAGCACTTGTTGTTATTCGCGAATTTCTGGGGAGGAAACTCGATTGACGAAATTATGGTCGTTGTGACTGTGGTGTAAACAAATTAAGGAAATTACATTGTCTCGCTCACGCCTTTTTATTGTTGTGCTTACGACGGTCGAGGCCCAATGCCTGGAAAATGGCCAGGAATTCCACTGACGTCATTTTCGTCGCGTGTGGAGCGTTCGTTAATTTTACAATCAACATAAAACTACTGTTTTTTCCATCTCGCATTTACAAAATTCCCTAGCGTAAATCCACGCATCAATTTTTGGTGTTAATATGTGATGATTGCGTGTTCTAAACTACTCTACAAACGCCCAAAACGTCCTTAAACGCGTGTTGTGATAAATTACATTATATATTCCATATATAGGTATGAGAGATAGTAAATGTTAATGCAATTAATATACTGTGTATGTTAACTTGAATATATAAACAATGCAATAGTTTGGAAAGGCTAGTGCATATAGTTGGAAACATGTTCAGAACTAGCTATAGTATCAATCCTTTGTTGAGTTGGAACAATCTAAAGCATGTATAAACACCATTGTGAGATAGCATTGAAATTTTACAAAGTTGTAAAAACGTACACGATGCACATATATTCAACTCAAAATTGTACTATAACAATATGTTATATAATACATATACAAGTAAACTATTTTCAACAGATTTGGTGGGTATTCAAAATTCTATATCCGTATGATACTGAATGGAACATTCATGTATGTGCTAATACTTGTACGTATAAGCCATCCGTATACACGCACATGTGTGAATGTGCTACACGTGAAACAACGTGTCCGGTTTGCATAAGTTTTCTCCTTATAAACTTGAGCAATTGTTCTTTCGCTATAACTGTAACCCTTTATCATATAACGGTCCATTGTATTAGTTTGGCGAAAATACTTTCATTGCTTCCGTATTTCCCAGCATGAGCCAAAAAGTATCACCACGTCCTACGCTAAATTGACGTAACTGTTGTTTATCACATTTTCGATGACGTTATCGCTGTTTTAACCAGAGCTGAAAGTGTATTTCGTCCACTCGATTACACATTCACATTAGCCTGTTGTTTCACCACCGTGAGTGAGTTTATGATGCTCTTTTCCGTGAAAATTGGAACCAACTTTACATACATTTTTCTCGTTTCACAGAAGAGCCTCGTGCGTTTGTTGACGTTTTTTCGTTAATTTTATTGTTATTGCCGCTGTTTTTTATGTTTTTACGTGTTTTGCATGTCATATTTTCGCTCGCGGATCACGAGACTTTACTTACCACCAACGGCAACATCGCTCACGTCACATGGCAAACTTTACGATGAAAATAAATGCACGCAGTGCGCCGATGCGTGCATTTGCCACTAAAAGCTCATTAATGGCGACATTTCACGAAATTTTCGCTTTGCTTATGAGAGATTACAACCCACGTCCAAACGAACCTTTAGTATGGGATTAGTATCGACAGTGGCAAATCACAGCTTCGTATTATGCTGTTTACCCAGTTATTTAATGCAAATAATGGATAATGGATTGTTTATATTTATAAACTAATCTAATTATATAACCTAAATATGCTCAAAGTTTCAGGTTTTTACATTTTTTGTTTTTATCCACGGATTAAAACATACGTTTAACACGGTATTGGTATTTAGTAGAATATATAATTTGCTTTTCGTTGAATCGAGCACTGAATTTTCGTCAATCACACGTGTGTCTGGCTCAAAACAAAGTCAGCATATACACCAACATTTCCATGAGTGTTTTAAAAATGGCGTTATTTTCCATTAATAACATGATATCAACATGTTATATGCGGTTTAATTTAATTCTCGTCACGAGTATATGTGCTCGTAATTTACCTCTTTTAAATAAAATAACATGTTTACGCTTCGAAGCATGCCATCTATTTTACTCGATCCGTATTTACACGTTTTATCCTCTGCATATTTTCACTATACGGACATGCTGATCAACAACAACTTTGGGTTTACCCTTATCAATATTTATTCGTATATAAACAAACGGAGAATAAAAAATACATAAACTTGCTGTCGGATCGGCAACTGCTCATTAGTAATGATAAATTGGATTGTTTTCCAATTAACTATTTAAGGCTAGTCATTTAACTTCATGAATATCTTCACCAACGGGTACGTGGTTCGCCGTTATCAAATCTGCACACCTTTTTGCGTCAATTTTTTTTTATTTTTGTTTTTTACAGAAAATTAGTCCAAATATGGCAGTCTGCGATATACACTCAAGGTTGGACTTATCGCTATCAGTCGAAATGGGAAAAAAAAGTTGCATTTGTTTTTTTTATTATTATTATTATAAAATCACGAGAGAAAGTAGACCAATGAGCGACGGGGTGCAACCCTGCGTTGTACTATCCAACGTCATCGGCATTCGGAGCGAAGCGGTCACACATTTGCAATTTTTATCGTTAATTTCGCCTTACGTAAGTTTGACAATCGGTTGCGCTACGGATGCAGGGGTATAATTGCGAATTAATGTGACTCGGTAATAACGCATGAATTCAAAAGTTGCCAAAACACGGTTATATCGCACGAAATGTCATCGAGCATTTCGTCGTTGGATAACAACTAGCAGTCAAAGACGTCAACACTTTTGGCACGAATTGGTGGTGACGACACGCTTATTTTCGTGAACGCGTGACGAAAGGTGACGCCTCTTGTTATGCTACCGAAACAGCTTAAAATCGATTCGTATACGAAGACGGGTTAATCCCCCGAGATATACTGTTGTACATGTTTATTCCGGAAGTAACAAAAGTGCACGTATATATCTCTAAGCCATATTTACTGGCAATTAACGCGGACTGTAGCCCATTGGGAGTGAAATATTCCCTTCAAATGTTCGTCTACACTCCATACTATAAAGTAATTATTACTTGTATATAGTACATATGCTGATGAGACTGGGAAAGTGGGTCCACTCCGCAGCAAACACAATTTCACAAAAACCTGCACAAACGGGTGTCCACACAAAAGAGAAACAAAATGGAGCTGGATTCTTGCTGGCCATGGTGCTCATATCAAAGACTATAAAATAATGTCATCTGCAATAGAGCATACACGCTTTGGTAGAAGCGCTCCAGCAAACATTTTTTTTTCCTTTGAGTTATCGAGAAATGTTTGCTAAAAACATGCTTTTCCTGCCAAATGTTAGCAGAAAACACGCTTTTCCTGCCAAATGTTTGCTGAAACCCTGTTTCTGTTTCATGAGTGAATGCTGAGGCATGAAACTTTACACTTTGAGGCTATAGGATTTCACTTACTCTAATGTTTTTGGTGACAAATTGATGTTCTTCCCGTATATTTTTTTGGTAAATTTTTTGTTTTTTCTAAAAATATGCATGTGTATGTATTTTGTTTTAAATTTGACCAGCACTATAAGTATATTAGGGTTTGGAATTATACTATGTTATGTGACTATTATTATGCAACAATTCGATTGCTGGTGCTATAGTTGAAATTTCACTTGGCATAGTCAGAAAACGCTGTTAATCCGTCAATTCGGGCCGTTATCCATTTCTCGGTGTTTATTTAGCCTAAATATCGGCACTGCTAAAAATAGACGACCCCATTGTGTTCATTTTGTTCTCGTTCAAGCGAACACAGCATCACCGCCATCGATCGGTTCATCGATGACGTCAGTGGGTCGATCGACTAAGAGCGTGTCTGGTGATGTCACCGATGTGCTCAGCTTGTACTGAAACAATGCAGTGCTGAACTCGTCATTTTTTAATATATAAAAAATTGAGCAAAATGTCAGCTCCATCTATGATGCGTTTTGTGCAGGAACTTTTAGAATAAATTACAGTGACACAATCTTGCAATATATCTCGGAAACGACTTGAGCATGGGAAGAAAGCGAGAGATGAAAGAATTTACAGGTGTCTCAAGTAGTTTTAATGATTAAAAAAATAGCAAGGTAATTTTGATAAAATATAGATAAAATTGTATCACATTAATCGAGTTGTGGTGCAAGAAAAAAAATTGATTGATAGCAATGACGGATTTTCGATACGTGACGACCATGTAAAACATTGATTATTGCGTCACGAATTGGACAAATATTGACGAAAATCTGAACAGGAAATAATCGGAGCTGCGAAATAAAATCCTTTTTCGATTTTAGGTCATCTCTTAAGAAAAAAAATGTCAATTACAAGAATTGAAATGGAATTGACGTAATTCACGGGAACAAAAACTGCATGTGCTATGTAGAAGGAGGATAAACCCTTGCAAAATACAGCACCACATTGAGATATGGTAAATCCGTGTCGGAGAAACTATATAGGGTCAATGTCGTAAGTGACTCTTGGAACTGAGTACTGACCAACAGTATTTGGAAATTTGTAATTCGATCGGGTAATTGGTAAAAACCTAGTGACGTACGTACTGGATATGATATTACTCTGTTTTGTCAATTGCAATAACCGCCTATTGACCCCAATAGTTGACGGGACTGTACAGTATGTCTACTGTAATTAGTGCCGGATATTTCGACTTTGCCGATGCTAATTACAGGCAACGAGAAAATGAACACTAAGTTGAAGAAAGGTGTCGAATACAAATTATGTCGAACATTGCCACTGATGTAAGTTTGGAAAATCATAATATACGTATTTTGTTTTATTCTTTGTTAAGTATTAAAATAGTAATTTGCCATTTGTCGACACACGTTTTTTAACATTGCTTGGAACCATCTATTAAATTGCATATACTCGACAAATAAGTTTGAATATTTAATATCAGCTGTATTAATCCAAAATGCGTTTCTTATCAAGTTTAGTAGAAATACAGTTTGCATTAAAAGTTTAAAAAATTATAACATTTAAGCAAACGTCTAATTATGGATTTTTAGTTTAAGCCATATTAAATATGTACACTGACCATATATATAACCTTTACGATATGCAGTTGACATATATAAAGTTATCCATTTTTAATTTTGCATGCCCTTAAAAGTGGGGTTTGGTTGAAAACGACACAAAATTATCATGTTTTGCATTTTTTTATGCAACGCCCAGTTTGCAATCGCTTCTTTATTTTCACATTGATTGATTCGCAGAATATCTTGAGTTAGTTTGAAAAAGACTGAAATTAGTGCAATTATAGGGACACACTGTAGCCGAGGCTACCATGCTGTCGTCATCTGACCCGTTGCGCTCCCATTGGTTGACGTCGCCATTGACGTCATCAATGAAACCGCCCTCCCGTTTTGCTTATAAGAGCCAGCCGACCCGGTTTCGGAATCAATTTTACCTCTAAATCCGCCACGTGCTTGTTGCGAAAGCTTTTGAGTTCTACGGAAAAAAAAACTTTCAACCAGCTTTACTGTCTAGTTGTAGTGGACAGTTGTCATAGTCTCTTAACGGATTCACTCTTCATGCGTTGTTGAAGCAACTTTCCTTGTTATCGCGAGTTTCGGATGGTTTCTGAGCATCGTTCATTTTCGAAAAAACTCGTTAATCTCGTGGAATACACCGTAATGTACACGAAATATTACATCAGTACGCATTATGTACGGGTAAGTTATGACTTTTTTTTGTGGTGAAAATTGCAGTAACTTGGTTTTTTTTTGTGATAATGCGCGTCTTTTCCGGTATAACATGAATCATGGAGCATGTTGAAAATGCATTCAAATGCAACAAAATTTGCATGTTTTTTTTTTCAAAGTTCGCGGGTTTAATATTGTTACCCAGCATTGATCAAAACTAGCAGAATATAGTGCAGAAATGCCATGCAATAGGCAATACGTTCACAGGTTTATGAACTCCATTTGCAGCTTTGACAAATTGTCAGGATGACAAGATTAGTTTGGAAAGTTGTATAAATGTTACACCGTTTGCAGAATTTATTTGTAGAAAGGCAGAGAGGTTTGCAAAGTTGACACAAATATCCACTTACTCGCAACACTTTCAAAAACATCGTATACAATTTCCAAAATATTTTCAAAATTGTCAAATATTAGTAAATCTCAGACTATGTTAAAAGTAGCATGCTGCTTGCAAAACTAGAACTGTGTTATGCAAATTATTTGCGTGCATTTCGTTTTCGCAAAGTTTGCAAACATTTTTTTGCAAATTGCAAAGCGGTCAACAATTTTAGAAACGTTCGGAAGTAAGATTAACAAATATAAAACCCGCCTTGTAATCGGACTTTGTATAACGATAAAGTATAGCAAAACGAAACTATCGATACATTATATGCAAACTAGAAAAAATTATAAGGAAAACGCATACGTGAATTTCGCAAATAAAATGCAAGTCAAATATAATATTTCGCAAATTGTGCGCATCCGGCTTCGTCGAGGATTTGGCCCAGTACACGCTTTGTTGAAATGGAAATTTCGTCCTCGTTTCGTTTGCTTTATACTTTTTAGGTAGAGATATAGATTCGGTACCTAAAAATAGCTTCTTTTTTTTACTCATGGTTAAAACAGCGTTTTTTTGGCGTTTGTGACGCAGACCAATAAGTAGTTTTATCCGTCCATTTATGAACGATCCTCATTTGATTGGAGTCCTTTTAAGGGTTAATTAAGTCCGATTTGACCCGCGCCCGAAGCATTGACGTATACACGTGCGCGCAAAACAGGTTCGCCTCCATCAATATTTGCGTTTTTTTATTACAAAAATTTGAGTTAGAAAGATGTAGGTTATGCAGTGAAATGCGTTAAAACAACTTCGCCAATGACGTCATGAAAGGAGACCCGAAATCCTTCGACTCTGGCCGCGCCCCATTTTCTCAAGTTGAAAATTCGCAAATCTTTAGTATTCAAGACTCAAAATTGAAAATCTTGATGAGATTCTCCGGATCATGTTTTTTTTCTATAGATGGCACTGCGTTTGTTTGTGGTTAGACTATTAATACCGCCCTATCTGTGCTTTGAAACAAAAGTAAATAAAAACAAACTCAGTATGAAACGTTTTCCATTTTCAAATTTCTGCCAATAATGTTTCTGCATGGAACAATGGGTAACTTTAAGGTATTTGGGTGATTCAAAAAATTTTGTGACCTGGAATTTATGAGCATGACGATTCCTTAGACATTCCATCTATTCCTAGGTCAAGGTATCTATTTGAAGTTAAATTTTGCAGAATGCCCCTCACATTAAAATTTGAAAGCTTGGTCACTGCATCCGGATTTTTAACACTCTTTTTTTCTTTTATCATTACAGCCCGTCTCCAAAGCAAAATCTGCTGAAATGACGCATGACACTGATTGTCCGGATAGTGACGACAAAGGAAAAAGGAGGAAAGGATTGTAAGTACCAGCTTAATTATCCTTCTTATGTTGTTGCCCCACATACCCAACCCCTAAGCACAATTCCAGAAATTCTTGAAATTCTGAGGATATATTTTCTGGTAATCAAATTCCGCCAGTATGTAAGGAAGATTGATAGATAGGAGGTGGTCAATGGGCACACCTTTATCCTTATCACGCTTTTTGCTTCCACGGAAATTCATCGGCGATAAGGAATCTCAATAATCTCCAGTTGTAATTAAAGTTTTATTTGAATTCGTCAATGATGTCATGAGTGGGGTATATTCGGAAATTGACCAGACCAGAATGCTAATGATTAACAAACGTGAAAATGATGACTTTTTTAAAAAACTCGCGTTTGTCAGACAGGATTGTTTCTGGAATTCTGACTCTTCGCATGATATAGAAGAAATGTGGGTGGTGCGCTTTAGATGAAGGTTTCATCAACGTGGTCTCTAATTCATTCTTGGATTCGATAACGGATATTCAAATTTCACTTTACTTAACGACTTCTCAATTCCATTGTGCCCGTTCATTGTCCAGTGATCGTCATGGTAATTGAGACGTGATTTTTCGTCAATTAAATTCCCTATAGCGCTGATGCTAACGTCACAGGGCATCGATTTATCGATCTGTGCACGTGATGGGTTCGCTGGCGTGGGTGCTTTTTCTTGCTCCGACGCCCGTGCCGTCCTCCTACGCAACCAGATTAATGATCGACCCAATTAAGAATCGGAAAAATTGGTAAAATCTTAGTTTTGCTGAGAAAAAATGGCGTTCCTGTAAAATTTAAAAAAATAGTAAAACCCGGAGAAGTTAAAATTTCCTTGATATTACTGCCCCAAAAGCTTAGTGAAAGCTGTTTTTCGGATATATTAGTTTTTCAAATCAAGAAAAGCAATTGAAGATCAAATTAAGGGTACCAAAGTCACATTATTGAGGTTTAACACCTCCTAGCGGCGTATGGGACTTTTCACTTCTTGCATCGCTATTCCAAATTTTCAATGGCCGATTTCCTAGAATTATGAATTTAGATATTTTAAATCCTCACGACTTTGGTATCCCACCTGGGACTCTCCCAGAAAGGATGTTCCGAAGAATGCGGAATTGGAATAACGAGCACAATAACAAATTGGAATCTTAAAGGATCTGAAACGTTTCATCACCTGCACTATGAGCAAACACTCAGTTTTATGACAGCTTCGGTCAGCCCTGAATTAACTTTATCTCCGGGTTAGGTCTCTGCCAGTGCAAACAAAAGTCTGAACCGCTCTGATCAACGTATGGTAACATGGTAATTTCATTTGCCAAATTTGGATGTGCATGTCAATCAAATGTCTAGTATTTAATTTGCATATAGTGACACTTGTAAATTTGGAAGAATAGCTCAATCTATATTTCGGGATTTGTTATACAGGTAGACGATAATAGAAATATAAAACTATAATCTGTGCCAAAAGGCACAAGTCACATTGTGTTCCAAGTGGAACAGGAACTTGCTTTTAAGCCCACCTCGAGTCTACAGACATGAACTCATGGTATACGGGTCACGGTTCCATCAATTTCTGATAGAAATTAGCCCCACCTGGTGAACAGCGATTGCCTACATTTTTTTTCCATTTGCCAGTTTTCCATCACGTATTTAATTTGCATATAGTGACACTTGTAAATTTGACAGAATAGCTCAATCTATATTTAGGGATTTGTTATACAGGTAGACGAAAGTAGAAATATAAAACTATAATCTGTGCCAAAAGGCACAAGTTACATTGTGTTCCAAGTGGAACAGGAACTTGCTTTTAAGCCCACCTTGAGTCTACAGACATGAACTCATGGTATTTGTGTCACGGTTCCAACAATTTCTGATAGAAATTAGCCCCACCTGGTGAACTGCGATTGCCTACATTTTTTTTTCTCCATTTGCCCGTTTTCCGTCACGTGTCCACGACAATTTGTTTCTGACATTAAAGGGATAATTGCTAATAGCACGTAAAAAAATATATCGGATTGCAAACCAGTTTCCATGTTTGAATGGCCTTTGGCCACCGAGCTCTAAATTGCGACGAACGTGCGAAAACCGTCGAATTACATTAAGATCAAGTTGCCAAATTTAGAAACCGACGAAGGAAACAACTATTAAAATTTAAAAAAGCGCGTTTTACGGACGTCATTTTGTAGATAGGCACTCGCCAGTTTTTACGCGAATCAAGGGCAGGCGAACTACTTTTGTTCGTAACAATAAATTTGGAAATAAAAGTTACAACAAAACGCGCGAACGGGAATTGGAATCTAATCGAGGTCGCACTGAATCCGTGATGGCAAAACGAGATAATTTTTTTTTCGGTTGTTTTCATTCGCCCGTCGTCGAGATTGCATTGTTTTCACGTCGTGAACAAGTAGTACACGTTTGTGGCGGCCATTGTTAGACGGGGGGACGATAAAAAAAAATTAAAAAATCGTGATTCTTAAAATATCGCCGATCGAAATAGCAACGACGGTGTCAAAGGAGAGAGATAATTGGGGGTCGAAAAAAACGTGGAGCTAAATGTAGGTTAGTTTCTGATTCGGAAAGGCATGCCCGAAAAAAAAAAAGAGGTATCACGAGCCCGCGTTTTTTATCCCAAGGAACGAGGATGACACTGTTCCCGAAACTATGGTGTCACGATGACGTGCTCGGCACCCGGAGCTGGCTGGCTTCTTGTCGAGCGCTCCCCCGTTCCTCCCCCTCACGCAGACACAAGGTGGGCCTCATGAGTCGCTGCTGAGATCACCGTGCGAATCACGATATCCTGGATTCCTTTGAACCCGACAGACAAGTACAAAGGCCGCATTTTCTGGTCTCCGGGAAGTCGGGATCTGTTTAAATTGTTTGCTCACCCAGCAACGTTCGGTTATCGTCATCGACTGGGACGAATTTTGTGGGCGTCCCACATGATATCCCCCGGTTTCCCGTCATAAGACCCTGAGTTCTTTCAAACACTTTCTCATTTAAAATGCCCGTGTTAAGAGAGTATTATTCAGAAGAATTAACTTTTGGTGATACGTTTGGAAACTGGGCGTCTGACACCAATGGGCGCTGAGGAAATGAGTACTAACGATGACAAAGTGCATGTTTTAAAAAAGTATCCAGACTAGCTCGGATGTACCTTTTCTCAAAATCGTTTTTTTTTTCTTGTCCATTTTTAGAGCGCAAGATATGAAGCTAAGATTGGGATTCTTGCGTCGTAGGCACACCGACTCTGCTATCCAGTCGTCGGTGCGACCACCGCCGGACGAAGTCCAGAAGTGGTCGGATTCGTTCCACGACCTGATGGCCAGTAAATGTAAGTATCACCCTTCTGCCAGTAATA
Organism: Ophyiulus pilosus; assembly: GCA_033995625.1. NCBI lineage: Eukaryota > Metazoa > Arthropoda > Diplopoda > Julida > Julidae > Ophyiulus > Ophyiulus pilosus. The sequence continues at coordinate 3,440 of JAUJYV010000739.1, read as the reverse complement.
AAAACCCGAGATCGAGTACAACTTGTGGGAAAAATGGCACTACATGTATGTGACAAGTGATATCACTAACATGACAAGACCATTCTGATGTAACTTTCCTCCAATCCTTACAGTCCATCCTGGGTAGTAATCATTTGATTTTGGTCGATTTAAAATTAATGACAATTCTGTCTACTACCGATCTGGGTTTGCTCGTGAGGGAGCGTAAGAAATATGTAATCGAAAGTGGCAATGGTCTCGTTCTAACAAGTACTTTTCTTTCTTGTAATTGCAGATGGTCAAGCCCTTTTCCGCGCTTTTCTGCAGCGTGAGTTCAGCGAGGAGAATGTTGAGTTCTGGCTGGCCTGCGAGGATTTCAAGAAGGTGCGGCCGCACAAGATCTCCACGAAGGCACGCAAGATCTTTAACGACTACATCGCTGTACAGGCGCCCAAAGAGGTGAACTTGGACTCTGGCACACGCACGCAGACCATCAATAACTTGACCAACCCCACGCGGCATTCGTTCGATCAGGCGCAGCGCCGCGTGCAGGGACTCATGGAGAGGGACGCCTATCTGCGCTTCCTGCAGTCCGAACTATACCTGGAGCTGCTGCACCCGGAGAGCTCGCAGCATCACCACACACACCATGGCGGCGCCTCCTCCAGGTGAACGGCTCAAGAGCAGTTGACCAACCCCACAAAGTAGCCGCCGACAACCTAGTGCTTGTTTTTGGGATCGGGACCGAGGATCCCAACCTAGTGTGGGTTTTTTTTTCCGAGAAAAAACCCTCTACGCCTGAGAAACATTTGCATTCTGCCAACTCAAACCACGAAAATCCTCGGTCCATGGCAAATTAGGAGGGTAATTCCTCCGTGCCCTGCCAAAACAAAAACAGTAAACTCTGACGCCAACTAAAATCCTCGAATCGTGGAAAATTCGGAGGTCGCCGAAAGTGCCATGACGCGATGCGAGCGTGCAGGCCGAACTCTGAAGGCTTTTTCGGAAGACCTTTCCGTACTCTGAGTATACAATGCAAAAATGCAACCGCGGAAGCCAGATGAAGGCAACACAAGCTGTAAATAGAAAAAACTGTGTCTGCAAAGATTGCGAATTGCCACTGTGTGGTTAAAAACTGGACGAAAAATCCCACCCCCTCACATCTATTATTTATTAAAGTCATCTTCGTCGCTGCCCAGATCTCTACTCTCGAGGGTCGAATCGAGATTTCCCACGTCTAGTCTCTGTCAGCAGTTTTGTAAATACTCATCAACGACGAGATTACCCTGAGAAAGTGGACCCAAGACAGGACTGCAGAACCGCAGCGCCACCCCTCCACGGATGAGCGCAAGACTTTGGTACAAAGCGGTTCGGCACCCAACGGTACTAATTTATTTTAAGGCGCCCTTCCAGCGGCATATCTAGTCGTTCGCTTCGGCTGCCAGCGAAACGTAAACTTGGATGTCGTTTCTTTTTCAGTCATCTTGGCCTTAGGCCAGAACCCAGAGCATAGTCGATCCTCCCTCAATCCGCCCCATCATCTATCCATTCATCCATCCATCCATCATGTTGCGAAGGTAACTTCCCGAATGGCCATCTGGCGGCGAACGAATGCTTGCCAGAAAAACTCTTAACCGTTTCTGCTCGGCAAAAACTTTGTGAAACAAAAGTTCCAAGCAGTCACGTGGGCGATTTGATCAAGCACTCGTTCGTCGTTCGTTAGAACTGGCCGTATCGTTTTTTCGAAATGAGTTTGCAGAGTTCAGCTGTATGTAACGCCCCTGCAGAGGCCCATTCGCAAATGTTTTCCCTTTAGCAAGCCCATAACCAGGTTGCACCGAGCTCGAAGCAGTTTTCCAGGTTTAAACCGGTCATAACCCGGATTAAAGAGCTAACTGAAAACAAGTTTTAACAGATCGTTACCTGTGTTTACAAACACAGCTGACAGTCACCTGCTGCGCCCGTGTTTATTTTATTCGGTTACCAAACTAGTTTTGCATGACGTCAGTGGTCAGTGTTTAAAAAACCGAAAGGTATTAAAGATCTGGAAACTAGGAAAATATCAAAAAACCGATTTGGCTTATTCAGTTATATGGGTAGCAATGCCTGCAATCTAAATTGTGCTGATCAGAGCTTTGTGTAACCTGTCTCTAGTAGAACAGTGAAAAAGTTTGATGTCGTTAATCCTTCCCTGCCTTAATATTTAACAGCACCCCTCCACCTCCACTATAGTTTGACACAGGAACATAATATATTCAAACTTTGCAATAACAATGTGGATTTGTTTCGCCTCTCTTCTTCAATTGCCATTTCCAAAGCAGAAAATAATCTGCAGTTGAATGCAGTAAACCTTTCAGTTTGCCAAATATCTTTTTTCTCCAAAAATTGAAATTTCATCACAATAAAAGCATCATTTCTCATTTTCGATTTGCCGGAAACACATTGGCTGACCGAATTGTTAACTGCATTTCATTTTCTGCTCACGTTAGCAGCTGCGCACTTTGCCACTTTAGGTGTTCAACCATTTCATTATCCAGACATTATCTTTATTCGTGAATACTCTGACACCCATACTCTCGCCTTTCATCCCTCTCAGTATCGTTATGAATGCTATACATGTACTTATCACCGATCACTGTGCTATTATTTATTACCTTACGCGCATTTATGTGATATCGAAGCACGCATAAGTTACTTTTGAAAAACAAAACAACAAAAAAATGTGGCGAATGGCATTTTTTATAGTCTTAGTCGGAGGAAAGAGATTCTCACTTACTTGTTGGAGTGACTTTTATCACACTGCGCACGAGCAGCTTTTTCAATACACGAATAGATATATTTGTACATAGCGCCATTTAAATTAAATACCAAAATCGAAAGAAATCTAGCTTGCAGTCTCATGTTTCCATCTTCACATCGTCTTTGCTTTTCAGGTCCTCGCGTTCGGAGATTTTCTCTACATCCTCTGGCACGTCTTTCATTTCCACTTCTCGGACTTTGCATTTTCTGGCTAATTCGGCCTCGCCTCTAGCTTCGGATTCTGCCTCTTCGGCCAATGCTAAAATTAAGAGACGAGTTTTCGGTTAGACGACGAAGCAGGTACGTAACTCGTGGGGGGTGGTTTTCGTGTAAGCTTTTTACCTTTTTCCAGCTTTTCACGCTCGTTCCTTCTGTACGCCTTAAACAACTTGCGCCGTTTCTTGCCGGACAATGCGACGTTGGCACTGGCACCTTGTCTGAAATCGAAATCGAGAACATTAACTTTGAAAATTGCAAGCTTTAATTTGGGTCCCAAGCTAATAGACAAATTTAAAAAAAAATTAATTTGTCAGAGTTCAGCAGGATTACTGTTTGGAAGTTGTGCTATCTGACGTTATGCCAGTTTATGCAATTTTTCTAAAATTTAATGACTGTAGCATTTACAGTATTTGTTCCATCAGTTTGAGTTTAGTGTAACTTCC
>JAUJYV010000738.1:0-29480 GCA_033995625.1 Ophyiulus pilosus | reverse complement strand
TTCTCTTGATAATCAAAAATATATTTAAGAGATAAATGACCATGCTACATTTCAAGAAAAAGTCGTATTACTTTTAATTTTTTTTATTGACCCTTTGCCTTTCAACAATATTACAAAACGTTAAGAAAGGTAACTCAATCACCATTTCCAGCAGCTTCGAGTTCTTTAAGGAAGGCCTTTTTCTTCTGGGCAACCCTATTTCTGCGGTCAGCATGAGTCAGCTTGGCTTTATTCCACCTGTTAAATTAAAAACGGATATTAGAGATCCTGCTAAATACAGAAAAAAATAACGCTGAAGATTTTTAGGAAAAAGTGCAGTACCTCTTAACAACCATCTTGGAGCGATCCTTCTCGACGACCTTGTGTTCAGGTGCGGCTCTGATGGCAGCATGCGCATTCTTGTACATGGTCTCCATCTAATAAGACCAAGTTCAAAAGTAAGAATACACACACAAAAAAAAGATCCACCATCAGAAAACCGCAGATATTGCAAAACTTGCCTCGTCAGCAGTTATTCCTAACTTGATGTATTGTGCAAACTGCTTCTTGTAGGCATCTTCGTCCTCCTCCAACAGCTTCCGCATGTACTCTGCAATGTGTTGTCCGAAGATGTGGTTCCGGTGAGTTTCAGCATTGAAAGCTTTGCTCTCGCTGTCGTAACCTGGGAACCTCTTTGTGCTGAAACAATGCAAGATTTTCAGATTGGAATTATTTCTAAAGGCTCTAGTCACGACTCGTAAAAGGAACAACTTTTGATTTGTGAGATTTTGCCAAAAACTAGGAACTGCAGGAAAAAGGGAATCCAAGGAATCAATGCAAACCTGTGAGGAATATCAATTCCACCGTCAGCAGCTCCTTTCATGGCTCCGAAGATCCTGGCTCCAGTGGTGGTGCGGGCGAGACCCACATCCAAATAGGCTCGGAAGGCCCCAGGCTTTCCCTCGATGTCCTCCACGTTGTAGTGATCCCCATTGACCTCTTCGCAACCAAGGTATATGGAGTCCAAGTTAAACTTCTTTAATAACTGTTGGGGTAATAAACATTTTTAGCAGTTGAACCTTTCGTTATTCAAAACAAACAAAAACACGAAAATGTAACCAATCACTTACTCTACGAGCCAGAAGTAGCCCGGTACAATACGAAGCGGCGTAATTGGTCAACCCGACCTTGATGCCATATTTCGGAAGCTCGTGAGCGTATGCAGCGCACACAATCACGTCTCCTTCAATTCTGGCATACGCTATCTGTTACGAGAAAAAATGGAGAAGCCAGAATTATTAGCCTATAATCTTTTGGGGAGCATGTATGAAAGAGTTGTTTGAAACTCCATTACCTGGCATATGACATCCTTGTTGGTAAAGCGCACGATTAGACGGTACTTGGGAGTATTATACTTGTTCTTGTCCTGGACTACTAAGCGACGTCTAGCATAATAGTCAGTTCTACCCTCACGTCTACGCTTGAGCTTAACTTGGAAGCGTTTAAAGTAAGCTTTGCTTTTCACGACTTTGACGAAACCCTGAAAATATGAAGAACATTGATTTTAGAAAACATTTTTTGTAATAGTAAAACTATATAAACTTAGTTATTGCTAGTGGGCAAATAATGCCGACATTTTGTCACGAGCTAGTCGTTCAACAAGGACGAATTTAGGCCTTCGAACACGTGGAACGCTTTGTGCAATTTATTTATTAAGTTATGCATCCCATATACCTCTTTAATTATTTTTTAAAACCTTTTTAACATTAAAGTTGGGCATCTAGACATGTGCAGTTAACCCTCGAAGTTCACATTTTCACAAGATGTGACGTGGAAGTCGGCATCGGAATTTAAGTTTATATAGACCAGCTAAAACTTTCGCATAAATTCGTTTTAAATCTCAAGAACGAGCTTTGCGATATTCTAAGCAAAAGAGGATATGTAGGGATACCTTAAAGTAACATTAAACCCGATAAAGAATTGGCAACAAAGCAAAATGCCGAACCACCACCATATTGGAAACCAACGCATGTTAAAATCCGAAATTTAAATCTGATTAAATAAACATAGAAACCGACCATCCAACTAAAATTCGATTATTAAGTCGAAAGCTCAAGACTTTAGATTATTTTGCAATGAATATTAGGGAGCAAAAGTACTTACCATTTTAAATGTTAGGAGAAAACTTCTATGCCAGGTAGCTTCGGCTTGAGGCGACCATAACACCAGAAACGAATGAGAACAGGAAATGGCGAGAGATTAAGTGGCGCCCCCTACGAAAGTATGGCGGGAAATTTTAAATTGAAGGCGCCATTTTGTATGCGAAAATGGATGAAAAATGGTTTCATATTAGATCGGATGGTATATTTTAAAGGAAATTTATTTTTAGTTGTATATATTTTATCAGACTTTAAGAGAATATTCGAAGGGCGGCAGCCTCAACCAACATTTATTTACTCAATTTGCTATCATCCGAAACATTTGTTATTGCCCAAATGCATTGTGGGCCATTTCAATGAAGTCGTGACGTGTATGTGACGTCTCCCGAAATTAACATAATCTATTCGTGAAGGGAAGCTTGTCGTTGTTCGCCATTTTGGGAAAATTTGAGTGGCTAAAAAAGATCGGGCCATCCATCGCAATCTGTCGCCATCCGTCCTAACTTTTGTTAAACGAGGTCAAACTCAATTTCTTGAATCATCACCCAATCGAACGGACCGAGGTAAGCAAGTTTTACCTAACTCTGAACGTCTGACTAATCGTTGTCTTTTTACCGACTGGGGATATCCTCCGCTGACCTTAAAATTACGATGCGAACAATGGGGGCGATGTGTCGGATCCCTTGTTTTCTCGGACAAATACTAGACATATAACCCTTTGGGAAGAATCTGCATTTTATCGCTAAACAAACCCGCGCGAAAAACCTGCTCAAATAATCGGTGGGAATGCGTGAAAATCTTTGTAGTAAAATCGCAGTTTTACGACGTAGCAATAGAACGGAGAAAGCATTCCTATCCGCCATGTTCTCCTGTCTTGATGTTTCATTGAAAATCTGTCACAAAAAGGCACCATTTTAGCAAATATCAAGAGGGGATTTGATCATTTGTGAATCCGTCGAGTATTGCGGTTTTCCAGGTAACATTTGATTTAAGATTTCATTGCTAATCAGATTTGCTAGCTGAATAACAGCCTTTTGAGGGGTGCAGGTTAACAACCGCATATGACACTCGATAGTTTAGGCCTATAGGCATTTATTTATAGGGTGCTACTATGGATCTTAATTCAGGATTTCATGGTCATTGTACGTTCCTTAAAAGAGAAACAACGATGTGATGACCTAGAAATTTGCGTTGGAAAATCGTGCATTTTCGTTTTTGATTTTTCAATGACAGGTGTTGGCTTTGGCAAGCCAAGGTGCATTGAACTTGGTCCTTTACCTGAGCATTGGTTGGGTATTTTAGGGGGTAATAACACCCTATTGTTATTTTAATTGTTACCTGAATCATCTAAAATTTGCGATCACTTTGTTAATGTAAGGGGAATATCAGGTTAAAACACATTCTTTGTCTTTTTTTTCAAGCCTTTGTTTATATTTACGCACAACTATATTTTTTTGCCTCTTCAACCCTTGCTAATTAATATGTTAGGCATTAATAACTACATTCGTGGATCAGTTTTTAAAGACAATCTGTCCAGAAATCCGTGACTACCTATGTTTGATGAAACGTTCGTTGCTGTCAAAAGTGAAGAATGTAAATGTGATAATTGTAAGAAGTATATTATAAACACTATCCTTAGATCGCCATATCTAAAAGTTGATCTATGTTGGTATTTATTCTCTTGCATATGTATAGACAGTATGGGTCACGTGTACTCAGTCCATGAATTTGACATTTTAGGTGACCCATATCTTGTTTTTTAACTACGATCTTTTAAGTGACCTTTTAAATACTATATGGGACCTGATAGTTAAGCTCTAGTTAGTTGTCTGTTGTAAAAAAGTCACCTTTTAGCTTATTGAATTGTACGTTCCTTGTTCCTGGAAAAATAGAAAATTGAAGTGAAACTTTCATATTTAAATCTTAGTGAATGAAACAAACATTCTTTTTATGTATTCTTGTTTGTGTGTAGTCTGTTTTGGCATGAAACATATGGGCGTTGTGCAACTTTCTCCATGAATGTGTCAATGTTTTGAAATGAGTGCAACTTGATTCTGCTGAAGGTTGCTTTTAGCACAAATAGTATTGAGCTGTCAACTTTCTCTGGGTGGGATAGCTGGTTTCACCCATAATTGTGTCAGGTTATTCGGCTTTTATGTCCATGCATTAACAAACCTCACTTTGTGGCCTACTAATTTTTATCTATACATATCTACGGTAAGCCCTCTACTGATCTAAAAATGGCCTCAATTACTAAATTAAGTGTTATTTCTCTCATTTGTGTAAAGAATGCTTGACATTTTGCTGGGTTCGTAATTTCTTTTCTTTGAATTTTCATATTATTTTCTTTAATGCTGATTATTTGCCAGCATGTGTGTTCGCTAAAAGATAATTTCTATGCATTTAGCGAAATAAATTCAAAAAATTTTAAGTTGTGTTCGTATTGTGTGTTTAGATTTAGTTTTTATTTAATTTGATGGTAATCGAAGATAATAAAGAAATATGTTAATATGATTGATGTCTGAAATGTTTCTATCCAAGATATTTTTACATTACAATATTTGTAAAACTAAAGCTTCACAGTTACCACATTGTTATTATTTTACATATTCACCAGAATGAAATTGCATACTATTTATTCTCTTATTTTTAGTGACTGCGGACCGTTCCTAGGGTAGCGTGAAGCAGAAACTCAATGATTACTCCTGGCCAGCATGTCCACATTTTCGGGGATAGCTTCAAAGGGGGAGAAAGGAAAACCAAAGTTTTCGTCGTTAAATATAAATGATTTGTACAGAGGAAAGACTATAGAAACTCCCAAAACCACAGGTTTGTCCTTTGCACCTAAATTGGTTTATACATAGTTGTTTCTATTGTTATCACTTCATAACTGTATTAATGCATTTTGCAATTGCACAGTTGCTCAGAAACATGGCCTGCAAAGTTTGGGTAAAGTGGCGACGGTGCGCCGTATGCCTCCACCAGCTAACCTTCCAAGTTTAAAAAGTGAGAATAGTGGCAACGACCCCAACATTAGCTTAGTTCCTACTGGAGGCACAGGATGGGGAAGCAGCAACAAAGACAAGAGCGGTCCAGCGACAGACAATGGTCAGCAACCATCGCTGCCATCGCAACCATCTTCCTCGCAACAACCACAGCCACAGGGACACAATACACAGAAGGTTAGCTTGTCTTCTCGGCATTACCCCTGTACTTTAAATCCAGTTTATTGTCATAAACGTTGTTTTGCTTTTGAACTTTAAAGCCGGCAAATACTGGAACAAATCCAACCACAACAACCACATCTGCTGCTGCTGCCGCAGCTGCGGCTGCAGCAGCCAGCAAATCGTGGAGCAGTGTAACTTCAAGCCACGTGGATGGTGGTCAAGGCACGACCTTCTTAGGCCATCAGTCGCCGTTTTTTCTTCAGGAGTTCCCGAAGCTAGCTGGTGGCGATGTGCCACCGGAAGGCAACCAGAAACAAACCACGGAAGTGCAGTATGGGCCCGGTCCAAGTCTCAGACCACAAAGTAAGTTTGCAGCTCAAATTTATGTATAAAAGTATCCTCAAATCAGATGAGTAAACTATGCTGATTATGATTGTGCTTTGCTATGCTAATTATTTGTGTTGTCATTGAAGGCGAAGGCAACTGGAGCCAGGGTGGTGGCCGGGGGGTGATGCTACAGCAAGCATCATCTGCCGGTCAGCCAGGACAGAATGTCCAGATGGGTGGCAGCAATGTCATCAATGGGCAGCAAGGCCCACCGCCAATACAGTCAGATCTGCCAACCAAAGCTGCGCAGCCCTTGGGTTCCCAGGGTTCGCTACCAGTGCCTGGGGGCCTGGCAGGCCATACTGGGCAACTTCTTACTGGACCTGGGGCACCTGGCCACGGAATAAGTGGAGGACCACTTGGACCTGGAGTCCCTCCAATGCCCCAGTTTAGGAGCATGATGCCACCTTACGTAAGTAACGTTGATTAGTATTGCTATAGTAAGGGCAATTGCTACCTGAACAAATTCTTGACAACTAATTCCTTTGTAGATGGTTGGTCGTAATTTTCCTGGTGGATATCCACCGAGTTATCCTGGATTACAGGGTCCACCTCGTCCTCCGTATTCCTACCAAGAAGGGAGGTTAGTTGATTCCCTCATTTTTTCGAGGCTTTCATTGTTCTATAAAACTTGAAGGCAGACTTCTCTTTATGTGCAAAAAATTTGAATAATTATGGAAGAAGTCCATAATGGAATTCAAAAATATTTTTCTTGTGCATTTGAAAAGTAAATATTCTCCACACAAACTCTGTCAATGAACAAGAAGACATAAATGTTGACCTATTTTTAACATCTGTTATATATTCTGTATCAAATATTGGCATCATTCAGTTTATACATTTGTTGCTATTTATATTCAGATACCGATCTCCAATGAGGCAAGTAAACGATGAAGAAGGATACACGAGACCCCAAGCTATCATTAGCGAAGCAGATCTCAAAGGATTCGACGAAATAATGCAAAGCGATTGCCACGACGGTTGGGCATCAGCACAAGCAGAAGTCGACTATAGGTTTGAGGTTTTTTTGTTTGTTTTGCCAATGCCACTCTTGTAAGAGGTCTACATTATGCTAATCTTATTTCATTTGTTTGACTAGTGCAAAGCTAATCTTTAGTGATGATGAGGAGTCAACTCCTTCAAGGAAAAAAGATTTCAGGCAAGGCTTTTTAAGTTTAATCGCAGGTTCTAGATTTGAACTGCATTTTCTAACCTTGTCTTTTTTTCTTCAATAGAGAGGAACCTGTCATGCGAAACAGAGATCCTAGAAATCAAGAACCTTTGAAACCAGAACGTGACAGAAACAAAAATGAACGAAACAGGGAGCCAGAAAGAGACAATGACAGACGCGAAAATTATGATCGTAATAGGGTAAATAATTTTTTTTTTTGAAGCATTTAATATCGCATAAAATGCGTACTATTATGGTCTTTTTTGTTTTTTATTGAGCTGTTGCATGATAGTAGAACCAGTAAGATATCTTATGCTCTTAACTGGTGGGATATAAAACATGCTATATGAAAAATGAGAATCCTATCACCTGTACTTCACAAAAAATTTGCATGTGAAGTCTGCAGATTTTCTTGACAAATAACTTGTGAATATTTTTGGCAATTGAACGTCTATGCATTTTAGACGTTGTATTGGTCTATCAGCTCTTGTATTGTATTGATTTGATCTACTTTATGTACTTAGTTTTAACTCAACTTAAAGCTTTTTCTTAATGCTTTCACACTGTTCATTTTCCTTCAGGATAACCGCGAAAGCATTAATCGCAAGTCTTGGCCTGGAGGTCAAAGACAGCAAAACGTGCAGTCCCAGCAGCAGCAACCAGTGACGACTCCTCCCCCTTCTGGACCTCAACAAACACAATCTCAGTCGCAGCAAGCCCCCTCACAACCGCCTGCACAACAACAACAACAGCAACAACAACAACAACAACAGCAGCCACGTGGATCTGCCTCTCTCTCGGCAGCATCCGTGGATAACCAAAGAGCTTGGCAGCAGCAGCAACAGCAGCGTGTTCCTTACGATTACAGGAATGCACCCCAGGGGCCAGGTCCATACCAGCCACAAAGTCAGATGAGAATGCCTCAAGCCCAACAGGTATTTTCTCTTTTAAACCCTTTAGAAATGCAATACACTCCCAATTATCTGGTTCAGAAAAATTTACAAAAAGCATAGGATTTTTTGGGTGTGACTAAACTAAGCCAAAAACAATAGTTTGTTTTAGCTGTTTAGTTGTATTTGAATATCCTCTGGTAATCTGGAATTAGCGTTATTTCTAAAGCACCAACAAAGAGCCACATGATGGTTTTTAGAAGTTGAGCAATATGCGTTGATGACACAAATCATCCACTTGACTGATGGCTAATGAAAACGTTTTAGTTATGCCAGTTACAGTCGGTTTTGTGTTCAGAATCCAATTTTTTGTTTGTTTGTTTGTTTGTTTCAAAACAGCAGCATTCGTCATATCCGTCTCAGGGTCGGCCCAGAATGCCTGATGTGGTCGATGAAGATGAGATGTGGCGCCAGAGAAGGCGCCAACAGTCAGATGAAGTGACCCAGGCAGTCGAAAGGGCTCGCCAACGAAGGGAGGAGGGGGAAAAGCGCTTCGAGCAGACCAAGGTGGCTGCTTCAGTTGAGAAACTCAAGATGCTCGATGAAAAAATAGCTGTGAAAAGCATGGAGGAGCTGGAAAATAAGGAAAACCTGGCCAAGGAGGAAAAAGATCGGTCCAGGACCAGCAGCGAGAGCAGAGATGAAAAACCACCCAGCAGGGATGGAGGAAGAGAGAGAGAAAGGGAATATGAGCGACAGGACAGGGAAAGGGATGCATACAGGCCTCAGGCGGGATACCAGGTGAGGTTTTTAATATTATATCCCTGAAAATACAACTGTATGCTGTATCACCATTTTGTGCTGTTCTTGGTTAGTCAGTGCGCTGGAAAATGTAGATTGTTTCTCATAATCGCTAATTTTTCCTCCAAAGTCTGCATTTAAATTTAATTGCTTGTGTTCATTCTTGATGTATTTGAAACTTCCAGGGTGGTGGCTATGCCTCATACTCAAAGCAGTTTCTTCAAAAACTGCCGCCCAGGTTCCAGAAGCAAGAAATGATGAGACAGCAACACCAACAGCAGCAGCAGTATCTGCGCCAGCAACAAGGGCCACCAGGCCAGTCTCCTCAGCAAGCTCCTGCTGGTCCAGGGACCCGGATGTCTACTGGGCCCGGTCCTGCTCAAGGTCCACCGCAGATGAGCTCTCAGCCACCTTCCATGGGCATGAATTTTGATCCTCGTTGGGGCGCCATGCCTGCACCTCCTCCGCCTCCACCCCCTCCGCCGCAGTATTTGGGGCAAATGCAAGGCATCCCGCCGTTGCACCCAAACCAGATGCGGCCGACGCGTTCGGACAGTCAGGGATCCGGTAACGACAGCTACGAGGGCGAAGTTTCCGCTCCCGAACACGGCACGGCGCAGTATGATAATAGAGACATGTATTGGGGTGCGCGTGACCGCAGGCTTGTCCCACCAACCGGTCCGCCCTATGACACGTGGAGACGACCCATGGTGCCGGCTGGGTTCTATGACCAATCTCAAGAATTTAGCCGCGGTTTCGAAAAACGTCCATCGGGGGAATATGATAAGGATGAAGGACAAGGATATGAAGCTCCACATTCTGCAGATTACGAGAGAAGGTAATTCGCATTTTTTCTCGTTTCACACTGTCAAAGTTTTTATTCTTGGAATTGATTGAATTTTTTGGGTTATTATTATTTTAATAATTATGAAATTCCCATCTTATAAAAATGGCTTTGTCTTGAATTGTTTAGGTGCTTAAAAATGGGGTTTAGCTTTTTCACAAATAATTTGCTCTCACATAAATTACATGCACCATTTTTTAATCGTTTTTATGCTCATTTTAAACTGGCCCACAGACCGGTTATTTTATTGGCCACGCCATGGCGCCCTAATCTTTTCATTTTTTATTGCAGGGATCGTGAGTTTGGCTATCAATTTTCAGAGCGTTCGAACGCCTATGAGGACAGGCCAGATCCCAATCTTCCACAGGGAAGCGGTCAGCGGGGTTCACGTTCAAAGGATGGTGATCAGAGACCACCTGCGCCACCCACTGTCCAACAAGACCCATTTGAAGACGGTGAACTGACTGCCATGCGAGATAGTCAGGAACGGAGGCCACAGAGACCAGAAAGCAGGGACAGCAGGGCCAGTAGAGAAAGTTACAAGGAAGACAGAATTGCTGAACAATCTCGTAACGAAGAACGCGCAAAGCATTCCTCGGAGAGGGAAAGAGAAAGGAAACTGAGCTCCAGCATAAATCAGAGGGATGATAGGGAGCAGAGGGAAAGGAATCCTCGCGAGGTGAACGAATTGTCTTCATCTTCTTGGGCCGATTCATCCTATTCTGGAAAAGACGTACGTGGAGGAGGAGGAGGAGGAGGAGGAGGGTGTAAGCAATTTTAAAGTATTACTGGGTTTTTCTTCTGTCTTTTGTGTCGTTTTGGTTTGCTTCGAATGCTTTTGTACGTTTTTTTATTGTGGGATCAATTAGTTCTTAGGTTATTAGTTACATTGTGCTTGCGGTATTAAAGGCATGGAGGGATGCATGCTTGAAGGTGACGAATTGCACTGTATGTAAGCGTGAATTTTTATAGAGCCGACTTGATTGGCCTGCATTGTTGATCGGTTTTTGGTTCAGGACGCCTAGTGATAGACAGCAGAAAATGTTGAATCATTCTTACTATAAATAATACTTAACGCTGTGGGAAAATTCCCCCTGGAAAAATTCTTTGGACTTTCAGTCTTTCCTTCACCAATAGTCTCTAAATTAGACAATTGTTGTGGCTACTACATGTGGCAAAAAAAACAAAAAACAAAGGCAATATAATATTTAAATGATCTTTTTTTTATAAGTGTATCTGCATTTGATTCACACACTTAAAATTTTACCTAACTGCAGTTTGAGGTGTCATCTAGTCAAAGTGCTTAGTATGAATCGAATCAAAGAAAGAAAAATGTTTTTTTTTTGTAGGTTTACTTAATATTTTAAAATCTAGGAAGTAGTTCGTTAAAAGTAAACACCATTGCGCTAACCATTTTCTTATACTCATTACTAAGCATGCTATCATTGTGCTTACAACTTAATCATAACTCATACTGGTATCAATTTTATTTAACATTTATTTGTCTAAAAGTTGGCTCTGTATTAATCCACTGCTGTAAGGCATATATATATATATATATTAATCTAATTTGCTATGCTGTCAGAATTACCATCAGTTGCAAATTTGATTTTTTATCATACGTAAATGCCATTCATTTAACCTGATCCCCTTGCGGATGGGTGTAGAAGTTAAATAAGACAATCCAAGCACTTCATCTCCTAGGTCTTAGGCCATTGTCCTAAACGTTCATTGCACAGTTGTAATGCTTTGCGACAAGTGCTTGTATTTTTCATAATTACTTTCTGCAGCCATTAGGTAATGGGATCAGCTGATGGTTATTTGTTTGTGTTGATTGACAGCACTGGACTTGCATAAGGCTTGAGGTTTCTGCTCCAAAGTGTAAGAATTTGGCCGGAATTAAAGTGTCCTTTGGCTTTCCTTTGTGGATTTACTTCTGAAATGCCTCATTTGTTATCTGTTGGGTGTATTATATATCTTCGTCTATGCTGCAATGGGTGGTAATGCTGCCAGGAATTGTGTAGGAAAGTTGAGGAGCACAAAATCGCTGTCTGTTTGTTGCTTTATCCATTTGTCAATTTTTCTTTCTGGCAATTATGGATGCCAGAGTTGCACCACTGTCAAGTTTCTGCTCGAAAGCCGAAAAATTCTTGACAAAACCACTTTTAACACATAAAAGTAATGCACAATCCCTGACAGATACTTTGGGCTTTGCTCGATAGAATAAGATTGAACAAACCCGTTTTTCTGAACTGTCGGGGAACCTTAAAAAAATTCTGATTTACTTCCGTTTCCATTATTATTCAGGGCGGAGTCATCCACCCCCACCGGTTACGCAGCAGCAATTTGACAGCAGTAGCTTAAAGAAAAACCTGACCCCGTTGAGGCGTTCCACCTCGTCCGCATCGTCGTGCAACTCTGATTGGAAGGATGGTGCCAAGGAAGGGGTGGCGATGAAAAAGGAGCGCAATTCGAACAGCGGTAGTGGCATCGACAAGGTCTGGGAAAGTAAGGAAAAGGCTTGGGGAGAAGTTAAGGAAAATGCAAAAATGGTGGAAGAAAAACCCAAGGAAAGCGCACTTTCTTCAACTACTCGAGAAAAGAATGGTAAGCTGATAGAGGAGAGGAATACCAAGCCAACATCTGATAACCGGAAAGAACAATCAGTTGAGAGCGAGACCAAATCAGAGTCTGTAAAAGATAAGTTATGTGACGAGAAAGACGGAGAAGCGAGAATCTCGTCAATTGCTGAACACGATAAGGAGAAAGACTGTCTTGTCGATGATCGCACAAAGGGCACAGGGAACCAGAGGGATGATGAAAGGTCGTCCAAGCGTAGGGACGATCGTGGAACCCGGCCAAGGAGCAGGGGACGATATGACAACGTACGCACCACCAGTGGTGCAAGAGGCGGATTTACCACAGCGTTGCGCGCTCGCGGAAGGGGCGATTTTCGAAGAAGGGGCGAGCGTGGTCCTAGGTTTGACAGGCAGAAGGACAAGCCCTGCAAGGAATGGGCCGAGAGCGAATGTTCGGAGCTGGAAGACAAACCTACACGTCTAAGGCAGCGTGACGAGGACAGCGACATGTCCTGTGACGAAGTCAGTGCCTCCACCACTGAATCCGGACCGACGCAGCAAACCACCAGCCGTGAAACCCTCAAGGATAGGAACGCGGAGAAACCCAGGGAGTCGTCGCGTCAGGCACACCCACCCAGAGAGTACAAAGCTGCTCCAAAAGCAGAGAAGGACGAGAGGAACAAGGAGAGCCAGGTACCACGGAGGGATGACGCAAGTGAAAAGGGTCGAGGCGACAACGCTAGGGGTAAAAACGGTGGGTTTTCTCCACGGGGCGAGCCATCCCGTAGAGGAAGGGGTGGTTTTCGCTCGCGAGGAAGCTCCCGTCGCGTCAATGCTGCCAACTATGGCCCACCCTCTTCCAAAGCTGCTTTCGGGTCTGGCTGTAGCATGGGATCCGTCGTGGGCAAGTCCCCCACAACTTCTGCAGACTTCAAGGATTCTGGAATGATTGACAAGAAAGAAGATAATTGCAGTATCATGCCGGTGTCTATGGAGGACAAGACTGCAAAGAGGGAGCAGCTGCCACCAGCGATCAAGGAAGGTTATGTGACCATTGATCAGCCCTACCAGAAGTCAAAGACTGAATTTGGAGGGGCGTCTGGTCGCAAGTCCAGTCGGCTTGACAGAATGCCGCCACGATTCCAGCGCACTCGTGAAGCTAACCGCAGGTACGAGGTTTATGACCCATCTTATGTACGCGGTCGCGGGAGAAGCAGGGGTAGCAATCCTCCTAGGGCTGGAAGTGGTGGTTCTAACCACGGGGGACACAGCGGCAACCCATCGGGAAATGGTGGCGGAGGAAGCAGACCACCTCTGTGCAAGCAGAACTCGTCAGACGTGGGAAATGAGGAGTGGGAAACTGCATCAGAGAACAGCGACATGATGGACCGTAAGGAAAGAGGTGGCAAGGATGACCGAAGCGACAAGGACGCCAAGGAGAGAAGCAAGAAGAGTTTCTCTAGCCAGAGGCCTAGCAGTGGTCGGCAAAGCTCTCGCAGGAATTTCACGGAACCACGATGGAAGCCCAAGGATAATTGGGATAACAGGAGGGATGGT
The DNA here is from genome assembly GCA_033995625.1 of Ophyiulus pilosus. Taxonomy (NCBI): domain Eukaryota; kingdom Metazoa; phylum Arthropoda; class Diplopoda; order Julida; family Julidae; genus Ophyiulus; species Ophyiulus pilosus. The sequence goes on along the minus strand of JAUJYV010000738.1, from coordinate 15,946 downwards.
CCTGGGAAAGGCCAAGATAATGGAGGAGGAGGTGGAAGTGGCGGCGGTGCAAATGTCGGCAACAATAAGAAAAATGGAAATCCTGGGGGTGGTGGGAATAGTAATAATGTCCATGGTAACACTATCGTGGGCTCTGCGATTCCCGGTAATAACCCTGGAAACGGTGGTGGAAACAACAGCAGAGGGACTTTTGGGCGACCGAATAACAGTCAGCAAAGTCGCAGCAGCAACACCAACAAGAACGAAACATTGGTCTACAGGGTGGATGAAGTGAGACCGACCGACCCTATCGCCATTCAGCAGGCTCTGGCAGACCTTGCCTCTAGGTTAGTAATTGATCTTAACAACTATGCAAGTAGGTTCATGTGTCGTGTGTTAGTGCATGTTGTTTGTAAAAATAAATCTTGATTCACGCTCCCCGATTTGCTGTGATGATGACAAATATAATAATCTGTCAATCCGATGAGTGTCAGTGATATTAAAAATGCAATCTGAGCAACGGGAGAGAGAACACGTTTGGTCAAGTTTTCGAAAAATGGAGAGTTTATTTGTAGAAAGAAATCTAATGATTTTATTATTTTTCTCTATATAAACGAGAAAATGTCCAAATCTACATCTATTTGCTATGTGTACTTAATAAATCCCGTTATGATTTTTGAATTTTATGCCTTAGTCCTCGTGTGATGAAGGCCTGAATCTAAAATAGTGCCTTTCATTATTCGTACCAACGAAGTAAATTTCCAAGCTAATTTCGGTTAATTTTTGTGTGGTCTAATCTAATATAATGCCATAACGTGTTCCAAAGTTCTGTGGCATTTTCTGTTTCTAATAGCCTTGACTTCAAAATTCTGACTGGAATGACCTACAATTAAAATTTTGTTTTTACAGAATCCTCATCCCCTTAATCCAAACATTTTTTTTTTTTTGCCAAATTTTAATAGCAATAAAAAATAAAAGATGTTGATTTATCATTAATATATTTCACTGCATTGTTTTTTTTTATTTCAGGAAGGGGTTGTCGAAGAAAATGGTGGATTCTGTCGACCCTTCAAAGTTGGCAGCGGTGAAGCTTGACAAGGAGAAAACCAATGCCCTTGAAGGAATTGATCTTAACAACTATGCAAGTAGGTTCATGTGTCTACTTCACTATATGTGTCGTGTGTTAGTGCATGTTTTATGTAAAAATAAAGCCTGATTCACGCTCCCCGATTTGCCGTGATGATGACAAATATAATAATCTGTCAATCCGATGAGTGTCGGTGATTTTAAAAATGCAATCTGAGCAGTGGGGAGAGCATGTGGGCTGGTTTTTTCCCATCCTGTTTTTCCCTTAAACGAGCACCGGGTTTTGTCATTAGGTGTTTGTTTCCTGGTGTTTTTATCGTGGGCATTGTTTTACCAGGTGTGGTCGTTGTAGATGATCAGCCAGAAGTGACTGTGGATGACCCTGCATTCATTTTTGAGACGAACGATGGCTTCCAGGAAGTTATGTCGAAGAAAGCTCAGAAGGAGAGGCAAAAGGCACTTCAGGAGGCAGAGAACAAAAAGCAAGGGAAAAAGGAGAAAGATGTGAGTGTCTTTCGTTTACGGGATGTCATCTGCAAATTACTTTTCAGTTAATTTCAGTGATATTAAATTAATTTAACTCTTGCAGGAAGCGAAGAAGGCGAAAAATAACCGCACTTCTTACGAACACAGTCGTAAGCTGCCACCGCGTCTCGTCAAGCAGAGAGAGAACAACAGAGTGAATTTGGTGAAGTCAAGCCTGCCACCTACTCTCAACATCATCGAGAACATTGTGGAGAATGTCTGCAAATCCCCGCCCATAAATCTGAAAGGTGAGAACTAAAATTTAACCTTCGACAAGTCTTGTTTGTCCTGTGTGAGGTTTGTGCACTCTGCTTGTGTGTGCAGTGTGGAAATACACAATTAATTAAAACCTTGACCAGATACTTCTGTTAACAGGCTAAAACAATTTGCATGATAGTAGAACCAGTATGGATGCCTTTCTTGCACCTTTCTGGTGGGAAATAAAACATGCTAAATCATAGTGGCAAATCTATAAATCTATGCTTCACAACCAACTTTTGGCTGGAGTTGTCAGATTTGCTCGACAGTTATTTCGATGAAGTGACTACCTCTTTCAATCTTTTAGTTCTGGCTCTTATGTATTTCTCCCTAAACTGATATTCTAATAGATCCCACGCCGGCGCCTCTACCTTCAGTTAATGCTTGGGAAAAGCCGATAACCGCGACGCTACTCACTCAAATTCCTCCTTCTGTGCCATCCAATGCCGACGTTATCAATTCCAAGTCAAGCAGCTTCGACAGAGGGGACAATCATGATAGTGGCATTGAAGTAAGCGACCAACCGGCATCTGGTGGTTCGTCGCAACGCAGCTCGCCCAGCAACGATTGCAGGGTTTTCAGCAAAACAGTGGGAACGGGTAGTAATGCAGGAACATGTGCCGAAAATGGAAGCCAGGCAAGTCTACTGGTATTTAGTCTCCTTCAGTTCGAAGAAAAGCTGAATGCCAAAAGTTTAGCAAGAACAAAATGTCTAATAATTTGCATTCTTCATTCAGGCCATGGAAAATTCGCAGGATGCATTGACCGAAAACAATGCACCAGTGGCCACCATCGTTTTTGAAAACACCAACCTTAAGTCTGAGATAGCAATCATAAGGTCAAAGTTTTCTCAAACTAAGATCCCCCGATCTGATCAGAAGGTCAGTGATTTGGCTACTCTTTGAGTGCACGATATGATGTTTTCTTTGGTATGTTTTTTGAGATTGACATCGTTTTGGCCTTTTGTTCGCTTCCAGCCTATTGAACAGTCTTCAAACAAAGACATTCCTACGAAGGAAAGCATAATATACGAAATGTCGGGTAACACTGTTGATCACAATGTTAGCTTGACCACAGCATATAAGAACGATTCTCTCCAGAATGATAATACACTCAATGCCAACGTGAAAAACTCGAATGAAAACAACAAGGATACAACTATAAAAGAAAAACCGGAACTCATTTTACCAGTTGGGTTTAAAGGTCCTTTTGGCAAGGTTCGTGTTTTATACTGATCACATAATAGACCCTAAATTTAAGATTCACATAAAATTTACCATGATTCTAAAAATAATTGGTTTGAAGAAAACTTGGTAATCGACGTTCATGTTTTCTTAACAATTTTTAGAATGACGGAAACGATAGTGAAATAAAGCTAGACTTTCTCTCTCGTTTGGCGGAAATGAAAAATCCGCTTAACAATGGCGTTTCGCAGCCGGTTTCCATGCCACGACCGATTCAAATGCACGTCACCAATTCTGTAATTCAGAGCAGCACGAGCGTGGGTGGCATCCATTCGCCAATATCTCCTTCAGCAGCTGAACTTGATCTTAAAATTGCATCGGTGAAGAAGGTTTGGGAAGTTATGCCGCCTGTTTTGGAGCATCCAACCAACACTAGCCAGGAAGATGCTGCCGGCCAAGCAGTGGTTGGAGGAAGCCCTTCGGCGGCATCCTCTTTTGTAAAATTTTCTAACAGCGTTGATCCTGCTGCAAACTCAACTTATGGCAATGCCATTGAAGCTGTGCCTGGTGCGTTCATGTCATCTATGGAAACGGGAGGACAGCTCTCCAGTTCAAATGACACAAATGTGGGACTTTCTCCTGTCACCGAAGTTTCTTTCAGGTGAGTTTGGGGTTAAAATAAATGTTAAGTAACCGTAAAATGTGAAAGAAAATTTTCTTTTGAAAACTGCAGATCTGCAGATGTGCAGCTGTTCACCCAGTTTAAGTGAAATATCTGCAACAATTTTACTGTTTATTTAACCTCAAAATAATTGTCACAATATTGCTGTTTTAATTTTAAGAAGTCTGGCATTTTCTTGTCATACATTTTAATATATTAAAGTAATTCTATGATTTTGTCAGATCTTCATCGCCTCTTACTTCTGGCAGCTCCAGCAACATTGTTTACACCTCAACCATTACGTATCCGGTGACAACAGCCACCGCGACAGCATCCAGCATGAACAAAATGGCTACCACTGAGCAGCCCAATGTGTGTAAAGTAAAGCCTCAGCAGCAAAGTCATCCAATGACAGCCTCTTCGTCTTTCAGTCCACCACCTCTGCCGCAGAGTTGCCCAATCAATGGTTTTCCCAGCATCCCAGGAGCTGCTGCTCAAATGGGAAGCATTCCAACTATACCCAGTCCACCCACCGTAGTCTTCAACTCTTCTCAACAGGTTGGTTTATTTTCCATATTTTGTTTTAGTTTGTATTGATTAAACTCTGGTATTTTTATAATGCATGATCACCAATTAGCAATGCAAGATCACAGTTTGCCCGTGTAATCAATATTTGGCCAGTAATTATCCCTAAAAAGCACCACTATGGAAGCTATTTGTTTTCTGATTACACTGTTAACCCCTAATGGTGGTCCTTGTATCAGGAACCCTTTATTAATATGAAGGATACTTACTTACCCTTACTTTTTTAGTTTCCACAAACTGGTCTTTACCAAACGTTCCCTATGGATACTGGATCAGTGCAGAATCAGCAGCCACGAACAGCTCAGTATTCCCAGGGCTTCCCACCCACCTTTGGTATTTCACAGGGTCTGGGCCAACCTCAGTTGACTGCCAACAGCTTTGCCCAGCAGAGCATGTTTATGCCGACGCCTTCACTGATGCAGACGCCAGCAGACCTCTACCAAGCGTCCGGCCAGTTCAGACTACAGTCACCGTACCAACAATCGCAGCACGTGACCAGCAACCACAACACTGTGCTTATCCAGTCGGCCGCTGCCGCCACGTCTAATCTTATTTCGGCGGCCATGAAACCGCCAGCCTCTGCGCAAAACTTTGGCACCATTGGCACCAAGAGTGGTGCGCAAATGCCACCCTACGGGCAGAGCAGCTCGCTTCCACCGCCGCCTTCCCAGCTATACATACCGTATGACCAGGGCCACGTGTTGTCGCAACAGCAGAACATGGCCACCACGCACATGCTGAGCTCGCAGCTTATCCAACGTCCCGTGCCACAGTCGGCGCAGATGCAGAACCTATCTGGCATGCAAGGGATCCAGCCACCACCTTCATCCTTCTACTCGGCCGGCACGCAAAGTGCAGCCTACTACCAGGGAACTGCTGGATCGCCATTGCAGGCGCCACCTCCACAACAGCCGCCTCCCCCACATCAGTTCAGCCTGCATGGATATGGATTGCCGTCACAGATGAATGTCATGCCTCCGAACGCCAGCGCAGCCACGATGGCACAAACCTTCCATGCACCACCGACCAGTCACCACACTTTCAAAGCTCAGCACGAGCTCAGCAGTCCCATCCGGTCACACTCTAGATCGCCAGCTAGCTTCCTAGAGGGTAGCCACGTGTCCTTCTCTGTAGCTCCACCAGTGGCACCCAGTAGTTCGTCGCCGATAACAGGATTCCCCCAGCTGACCAGCCAGGGAGGCAAAATGGCTCCCAATTTTGGCAGCATGAAGCACCAGCAGCAGCAAGTTGTCAAGGGCCATCAGGAGCTGGCATTCAGTTTTCAGATGTCTAAACTTATCCAACAGCAGCAGCAGCAGCAACAACAACAACAACAGCAGCAGCAGCAGTATGATTCTGCAATGTTTTCACTCAATAAGGGTCCGGCGCATTCGAGCCACCAAAGCATGGTGCCCCAGAATCCTCAAGGATCGGTGGCGGCACAGTTGCTCACGCAGAATATGCTGCGGCATGTTAGCAGTTCCACATTCGGACAACAGCAAGCATCCACTGCCGCAATGAGGTTTCCATCACCCATCCAGCGTCCAAATAACCAGGGAATCTTGTCCGCACAACAGCCACAACAGCAACCTTCGCAAGCACCGATGCCCCTGCCGCAGCAACGCCCGGTCACAACCAGATTCCAAAGCACATCTGGCAACTCTAAGAACCCCACACAGCCGCCCAATTCTGCTCAACAAGCCAAGCTGAGAGCTGAAGCGGTCCAGCAAACACAGATGTTTTTCAATCAGCAAACTGCTCATGGAAAGGCGAGACCAGAAGATGCTGATACTGCTATTGCTGGTGTTGCCATAACCAAGGAGGATGGGAACGCCGCCCCAATGGAAACTGGGGTTGAATCTGGTGGCTCTGTCATCGTCGAGGAAGGTGCTGCAACTAATATCGCCGTGCCTCAGTCTGAAGAAAATGGCGATAACGTGGAAAAGTGAGGTTCCGCACTGAAGAGCGGCACCGATAAGAAAAAAAATTAGTAGAAGCGCTGGCTGCGCTTTGTTTTCCCCAGTTTTTGGTTGTTTTTTTCGTTGGAGAGAAAAATTGCAGTTTTTGAAATAAGCATGTTTGCCATCCATCGTTCTCTGATCACTTTGTCGTCTAGCGCCTGCCAGCGATACGCTTCACTTGTATCGGTCATGAATACACCATAAGCTATTAAAGCTCGAATCGAAGGGGGCAGACAGAAGGAAGCGAAGTTGAAGTAGCGAAACCACTTCAACTATGGAATGACTTTCTTCGGGTTGACGAGTCCGTTATGGCCGAATGAAGTGAAAGAAGCGAAGGTTTTTGAAGCAAAAACCCCATTGTTGTGACAAAACCACTTATTATCTGCTATAAATGACTTTCTTTGAGATCGTCTCGGCAGATGCTTGCTTGGTGACACATTCGTCGTTCGGAACGTCAGCAAATAAGGAAGCAATCGGTACAGCGAATGTTTAGCAAAAGTTGTTGGATTTACAGAATCTGGTAAATGCGAGAACTTTGAGCGTAAAATCGACGTTGTTGCTTTTCCTCATTTCAGCGACTGAATATAATTTTAAAAATGCTAAGTAGGTGAGTTGTGCCGCTATCTGGCAGGCGAATTTGCGACTTAATTCCCACAGCTCCGGAGCTTTTGACACGGACCCGATGGTCAGCCGCACATTTTTTCCTCTTCGAATTTCACGAATCTTCGAACATTGACGAGAATCGGGAAGTGTAAAATCAAACTACGAATTCTGGATCGCCTGTAGTAGGGTGTTTTTCTCAACACCTTTCTCGTTAACGTATTATTATTATTATTATTATTATTTCCCTTTTTCCAACTGAAATTTCCTCTTCGTCCAGCCCTCCTCCCATTCCTCATTGGTATTGTGTTTAGTTTACCCTCGTCGTTGGTTTTTTCGTTGTTTTTTCTGTTTCGATGGGAATTTTTTTTTTTTGTTCAATTTGAACTTTTTTGGCGTCCGCACGCAATAATGGGTGGCGCTTTTTATATGAGTTTGGCGTCTACTTGGGAAATGTGACCGTCGCTGCGCGAGAAACGGGCCGTTTTTGAGCCTCAAACGGGAAGCGACGACACCCAAAGAAGGGTGAGGACACATTACGACTACACACCATTTTTTTCCCCCTCTTTGTTTTTCATTTCTAGCCACCCTTCGCAGTTTTACATTTGAAAATCACTTTGTTTTGGAGGCCTTTTCCCCAACCTCTCTTCCTTATGGAACGAGGAAAGGCCCCGATTTAGTCATTGTGAGTCCTCCGTATATTAGTTGTTGGCGCGCAATTTTGGAAGTGTCCATTTTCCGCTAAGCGTGCTTGTCATTAAAGCAACCTCGTCACACATTAATCCCTGTGTTGTTGTAACAATTTATGCCCAAATACCTCAACAATGTAGCATTTTTTGTTCCTATCGTTTTGACCATTGTATTTCGTCTAAAAATTCTTTGTTTATTAACTTATTATGCATATTTTTAAAAATTATAAAATAAAACTAAAACTGGGAGAATACACATTTAAAATAAGGTTATTATTTAGAATGATAAATTAGAGCATTTTTCACTTGCTCAGATGCTTTAAGCCTACCTTTTTTGAACAAATGCTTGTCATGTGAATTGGCATGTAAGTTTAGTGATGTAGCTTGCAAAATTTCTATATGGTCAGTGACCCTATGTAGCATATTTCCTAAGAGCCTGGCATAAGAACTTTAAACATTGCATTTCAACATAGCAGCGTTCATTCACTCCAGTATTTACTTGTAGCCCTGCAAAGACGTCGCTTCTTAAGTTCCTTATATTGGAGCCATCCAAGACCTCATCTCATCTCTGCTCAGAGGTAACTTTGTCCAGATTGAATTAATTTAGTCAATTGGTAATTGTTTTTTCTCATTTCATAGTTAGTACAGATGCAAGGTTTGATTTGAAGGTATGTATGTAGAGTAGCAGCTTTTGGCTTGTTTACATCCTAACTTCCTGCCATTGATTGTTTTTAATTATTTTGCACAATTAGGGACATGAGAAACTTAAAACAATTGGTTACCAGGTTTAATCTGAGAATTATGCAGGTAAACTCTAATTTACTAAAAGTGTTTGAATTCTTTAAGCAATGCCAGAAAATACACTAGTAATAACTGCATGAATAGTTTTAGATCTGTATAGAATTTATTTTACCAAATCTCCTTTTTAATTATTGGTTTCCATTCAAAGAATCACGTTTCCTGGGGTTGGGGGGATTTAATCAACGAGGTGGTTTAAAAATTGACCAGAATTAACTTCTTTTAAACTGTCGTATATACATGTGTGATGCAATATATACGAGTCTTGTCTACCATGAAATTAAGTGACATCAATCTTTTTTAGAGTAAGTTTCACACTCTGGAAATGGAAATTAACAATGGAGTATTGACTTTATTTAATGTAGAAAATTATTAAAATAAAGCCAATCATCTGGTCTGCATATTTTAGCTGCAAAGTAGTCATGACCTAAGACATGAATGCTTCATATTCCCAAAAATGGATACAATAAAACTTCTTGTGTATACTTTTTTTTTACTAAACATGTTTCAGAGCCAAATTATGATACAGCTTTGCTCAATAAACGATAACAAAAAAACTGAACATTTGTACAGAGGCGAGATGAATATTTTGCAATATGTATATATATAATAGTGGTAAATAAGTTTTTTTTATCATATACAATTGACCCAGCCATTCTTTTATTAGCACACCATTCTAGGTTAATTCAATGAAAAGTACTACTTCAGTTATTTTCTGAGAAACCAGGAAATTATTCAATCTGCTAGCAAATGTGCAACTTAATTTTGGGCAATATAGATAAGTTATTGTTAAGTTTTGCTGAAACCGATACATGTGTGAATTGTGGATAAATTAGTAAAGTAACAATTTTATTCATGTGCTCCTTTAATGATTAATTAATTTTTCAATTGGATTTCAAGCTGTTTATACTGTGTATGGCAAAGAAAACGATGGCTGGGTATACTGATGTGTAAACGAAATGTATATTTAAATACGTACATGTATATCTAAAGGTGATGTAAAAAAAATCAGATCCTTGTATCCACGTTTGCCCTTGGTTTGAGTAATGAGATGACCCATTTGTGTGGAACGAGATTTAACAAGTCTTTTTCGGTCCACTCGTGAACCTTCTCATCCTCTTGTTTTACATTTTTGTATTGTGCATTGGACCGCTTCTGTAATATCTTCAAAAACTGGAATTCCTTCCTGATTTGCCAAGTCTGACAGGTAAATCCTGCCCCGGTTATAGTCCTTTATGGCTTGTTGAGAAAGCTGCATAAACGAGATTAACAGAATTGTGCAACAAATCTCAGATTTTATGGCAGACAGTAATTAATGTTATTATTAGTGATCGGTTATGTTAATGTCAATATGCATTTTTTAATAGGTCCAAAGATCAAATGGAGCATGTGTTCAATATGAAGTGCATTCTCCTGAATTATTGTTATTCACAGGGAAGAGGGACATTTTCAAACAATTGTCTGATCACTTATTAAGCACAAATGCTATTTAAAATTAAAAATTTGTAGCTTTACTCACTTTCTAAATGACAAAATACGGTCCGGATAGCGTAAAAATACAAGGTATTTATAAGCAATGCAAAATCGGTTATCCATGCCCCTGGTTTATATTAAGTAAGTAATTAATATTTACCCTCTCTCCAGCAAGAACGCAGTCGTCTGGAAGATACTGAATGCATAAAACCACATTACAACCGAGACCAATGTAGTGCGCAGCCTGAAAAAACAAGAATTTCGTGTAATGAAAGAATGTAGTATGTCATATCCTATAATACTAGGGCTGGCTTAAATTTCGAAAGTAACCCCTTGAATACTGAATATTTTTCACACAAAGTTTATACAGGGTTATTACTCTTTAAGTTTTACTAGTAAAGGCCGATTAAAATGCCTTTTGAGATCATGATTTTTTTGTTTATTTACCAGTGCCATTGATGCAACAGATCGCGCCGTGTTCGTTATCACAAATAACAAGACACCGCAATTATCCAAAGCTGCACATTCAATTGGAATCAGTCGTTCGCTCCATCGACTCGACTGCGGATTATAGTATGTTAGACCACTTTTCCTGAAATAAACAAGATATTGCTGATAAGTTTTTAATGCATTCTACCGGTACTTTTACAGCAAGGCTTCTCACTTTAAAAAAGGAATCGCAATTTCTTCGCGCCACGTGGATGTGCCACAACTTCCGCCCAAGTGAACGTCACGGAAGCTTGGCGTAGACGAGGACGTGTCGTTTGGCGTCGGCAAGAAGCTTCCCAGAGTAGTTTTTGGCAGAAACCAAGCTGAAAATAGGAAGGAGATGGGTTTCTTAACGGTTCATCAGAATATGTCATAGGTGAGCTTGACACTACATATTCATTTTAGCATTAACTTGAAAAGGCATTGGTGCTTACATAATAATCTGCATAATGGCGTTGTGATGGCATTTACGAATGATGCCAAGTACGACGCAATGATTTCTGGAAGATTTCTATGTTGAAACTTCTAAATTGAAAACGCATACTGTTGATAAATAATTGTGAAACTCTGGTAACCAAATTGGCAAGCTAATGACTCGCCTTGTCCTTAAATTCCACGAAAATGCAGCAGAATTGGTCGAAATTGATGTGGATGTCATCCCAAGCAATTTCCATTACATTGCGATACGGCGATTTCCTGCTTGAGCTGATGATCGACTTTAGGTCCGTTAAGGAAAGCTCCTGATTTGTCAGAACCTTAAACGCCATGCATACCTATGGGTGCGATAGAGAAAACCAAAAGTTTAACAAAGTCGGAAATGCATACGGCAGTTTTTATTTACTTGATAAATGTCGATTATAAGTTTCCACAAACAGTGACATGCTGTACGTTTTTTAACCGACATTATTCAAAACATGCGTCGGGGAGGGGAAAAAACCACCACTAACGTCTCTAAGAGTCAATTCTCCAGAATTATTGGTATCCAGAGCATCGAAGGTTTCCCTCAGTTTTCTAAAACCAATATGAAAAACATTGGATTAACGTTGTGTCGTGATCTTATAATAACAGAAAGGCACTACAAAAACAACTTACACGAGTTTATCCCCCAGTTGGATGTGCGCAAATTTTACCGGCTGCACCATGTCCTCCAGTTCCAGGTCCTGGACGGCCAAACCTTCCTGCAAGATTTTGGCCGTGCAATTAAGGGCCACAGATATGTTTTCGAAAACCGGGATTCCTTGTCGCTCGACGATGTCTTGTAGAATGGACTGGCCTCGGCTCAAGTCAAAGTACTCCCTGGTGTGAGAAATTGAATAGCCATTTGCAGTAAGAACCAGCGTTGTAAATTTGTACACATTTGGTTAGATTTCTTTACCTTTCTGATAATGGTTCGCCTAAAATTAGTTGCCCTGGTCCCTCGTAGGCTTTTATTACGAGAATCAGTTTCCTATGACACCCTGAACAAACAAAGTTCAACATTGAAATAACAAAATTCTATGCTTATAGGGCGAAAAAATAGCAAACGTCATACGAAAATTTCAGGCATGAAAAACACAAAGAGTAAGAGCTGCCAAAGCATGCTAAATACCTTGAAATTAATAGTTATTCAAATAAATAGGATTAATATTCTAAATTCCCTGTCAATTTTTCCTTTCAATAAAGCTAAATGAGGTTTGGAAGAATAAGATATATAACTAGAGGTTTTTTTCAATTCTTTGAACATTTTAATGAAAATGAACCTGAGATGTGAGCTGCTTCCATAATAGATGCCACCGAACGCGTCTGGTTATCAATGACAAAGAAAAGCACGTCAGCTGCCTGTTTAGCTTGTCGCTCGAGTTCAAGCAGTTCGGGTCCCCAGTGTGTTACCTGCTATTTGACAAACCAAAAACAAACTGTATGGCTAAACTGCTGCCCCTTAAATTATAGCGGGGAAAACACAGGCCTCTGTGTGACGCTTGGCATACTTACAGGGTTGTAATATGTAATCCCGAGACTTTTTAGCATGGGGATGGCAGTATCTTGTCGCCATGTCGTAGGATTGCATGATCCGCCAAGAAATACTTGGATGAACTGAGGGTAATTGCCTAAAAATAACGAAAATGATCGCTTATTATTATGAAATTTAGGACAGGTTCAAAAAACTGTTGTCAATTTTGTTTTCAGAAAACATTCTTTCAAATTATTTCCATGATTAACATTTTTTTAAAATAATTTCTTGACAAGACTGCATAGAAATTTAGAAATAATAATTTTACATTTCGAAAATGTTATTTGCATAGTTATTTACTACCTTCATATTTCATCGTTTGTTCTGGAAAAGGCGGGTTGAAACGACCTATTTGGAAGAAACCAAAGTCTTAAATCCTATAGTTTACAAATTCGCAAGGCAGCAAGCAAAGATGGACACAATTACTCACTGCAAATACCCCGGTTTCCCCGCTTAGTCGATTTATCGGGCATTTTCGATAATGGAATGGGTTGAGGAATACTACAATTGTAAAAGTAACTTCAGATAAGTAAAGCATTCGCACATAATGAAGTTATATTTCATTATTTTTTATTCCAATTTCCCTATACAGTGTATTCTGTACAGTAGGACCACATTTTCAGTTCCCACTGTATATTGGGTTCCTATGGAGAGTCGAAATCCACTAAGTTTAATTATAATTATCCCAATGATTAAACCTGGCTTTCCTCATGTTCAAAAGTTTATGTATCGTGCTGGTGTTTGTAGTACTTGTTTAACAAAAGTCTAAATATATCATACTAACCGCCTATCATAGCAGGATTTCAATTCTGAGGCAAAAACGCAGAATTCCCCGAATGTGACGTAGTCGGCATTCGGACGATGAGAACATTCACTCGCGCAATGCAACATTTCATGAACTGCAAAAATAAGATGGGAAATACATGTTTAGCCCTTTTGCGTATGTTTCAAACTACACCGGCATATTATACAATAATAACATGTAATACATAATATATAAAAAGTAAAAGTTTGCCTTGAAAGACTGTTTCGACTAGAAAGTTTAAAAATTAGTTAAGTTCCTATTAATTGTGAATTCAGGTGAGTTTGTATCCATATAAAGAGCAAACTTTATAAAAAATTTAAATATGTTATTTGACTTTCCTAGTGTTTCCATATTAATTACTAATTTTTAAAATAATCCAAAGAAAAAATTAATACATTTTTTTGTCCTTGTAAAGACATGGGGTAAATGATTATTTTACGTTTGGGAAAATAATCTCTTCACGTTTATGTGTTATGTATTTAAATGGATTTTTTTGGAATTTTAACCAGTTTAGGTGTAGGCTTTTTGGCTCTTTAAAAAAACCTGAAATCAGATAGAGATCGAACCGGTAAGGTTTTACCAACCTTGGGATCTCGAAGGAAATATCTTCATATCATGAAATGCCATTGGCAATACTTTGACCCTCAGCTTATTGTTGGAGTCTGCTCGTTCCTGCCATTGTGTTTTTAGGTCCCTGAAAACGAAAAATGAAACGAGCATTATCAATATAAAGTTGTTAAAGCAAAAAAAAAAAAAGGTTAATGAGGATATGTTCGTCTAGTATTGCTTATCAGACGATAAAAATCCAATATAATCAAGTGGCTTTAAGTGAATTATAAGGATGAGTAATCCAAGTGCGTCGATTGATGAGAAGCGAAAGCTTTCTCAGGATGATGAAGTATGTTTGGAAATGTGGCGAGTGGCACCACTGCTTCTGACTCAATCTAATTATTATTTATCAACGGTTTCGCAGTAAACCCGAACTTTTAAAATGAGCCGGTGCGTTCACACGCCCTCCACAAATGTATTTCGTTGGATTTGTGAGAAAATTGCATCAAACCCAATTGAAAAAATTTTAAAGAGTTATCAGAAAAATGACTTCATCAGGGTCAAGGCATCCACGCTTGAAAAGCTACTTGATTGCTGGATGGCTCTTGAGGAAATGTTCAAAGAAGTTTAAAGTCGGCATTTCTCAAAACTAAGTTAATTAACGAAGGATTTGTATAGGTAGCTTGGACACGTGTACCCAATTTAATTTCTTGTTTTTTGTTTTTTCAAATGAAAACTTGAAAAGTTCCTAAACCACCAATTTGGCAATACTCAATAAATGCAATTGAAAAGAACTTATCTCATCTGATTATAATCTATAAATAATGATTAAAATGCCACTTATGTGTACATGGCGAATTTATGCGATGCCTCCTTCTTGTAATAACATTTTCAAAAAAAACACTTTGGAATTGCTTTTTTACAACAACAACAAAAAACCGTTTCAAATCAGGACGTTTTATTTCATTTTGATTTATACCATTTTATTTTGTGGCTTTATTTATTGATTCTCAATATTTCTATTATTTATTTTTCTCTCGTTATCTACCTGATAAGGTCAATGGCAGATTGCATAAAAGTTTTTTTTATTATTTCAATTTAGAAAGTAATTTGGGTCATGCTGTAGTTATGACTTTTTAAATATCAATCAAACTAATCAGTGGTTAGTTTCATTATTGAAATCCATCAATGATAAGTTTCAAAACAGTCCTTTTAGTTTTGTAAATGAATGGGGAAATAAATGTGGAAGTTATTGGGGAAAAAAACCCAATTTTTCACACACTGTTAGTAAGAGTAATCCAGCATAAGTAGAGCAGTATGCCCACCAGTAACATTACAATAGTGATTTTTAAAATCGCTGGGCTCGGTGCTACAGCAGTGCTTTTTTTGCTAACGAATTGCAACATCAGCAACTATTTCTTGATACGTGCATTTTTTCACCCTGACAGCACGATCGATGTCCTGAGGGGGAATACATGTTCGTTTGGCGTGCAGAAACAAGTGTGGGCGTTCAGGCCGATAACAATACATCAATTCTTGTCACGCCTACTGCCTGCAACAACGAAGTAACCTCTTGGGTCACCGCCGCAAACACTCAAACTGCTTATTTTCTTCGGAATATGGATGATATAGTATGAGCGCATATGCTCGTTTCGCTTTTTTTTTTGTTTTATAGTTTCCAAATTCGTAAATAAAGGTAGAGTGGGTGCGCCTGCCACCAGCGCAATTTTGAGTTGCAACAGAGTGCGATGGCGGTGGCCCTCGGTTCCCACCTGATGAAATATTTTTTATTATTATTAAGAGGGTAATTAGACCGAACCCCGTGTGAGGTTTCACCCAACGGCAAGGTCAGTCGTCCGTCATCTGGCTGATGACAGTTCAAGACTCAAATTGGGGTCTTCAGGGGTGCCTAACTACCAAACCTACATATTTGGACCACAACAAGTTTTCTGATCTCGAAATCTAACTTTTTAATGTTGTGAATTTTAATATATTGCAGATATAAACCCGTCAATTTTATTTTGGACACTTTTCTTCATTCAACTTATTATGGAAACTTCGGACGCCTTCAACGCCTACGTTAACAGATGGCATTGCAGGTCGCCAAAAAAAAAAAATTCTTTTGGTCTTACTTCTGCGCCATCTGTGTTCAAAACCCACTTGTTAGAACAGGCAGGAAAGTGATGTCACATTAGCAACGGTACGTAGGTGATGCTGAAAAATGACGGTTGCCTACTTCCTCAAAGCATCTTATCGTCTCAAAGGGAAATCCCACGTTTCCTTGGGAAATCCGGAGGGCGGGTAAAACAAAGAT
>JAUJYV010000737.1:0-29512 GCA_033995625.1 Ophyiulus pilosus | reverse complement strand
GTTTTTATGGTGAATAATTCATGTTTTTAGGTAAAATTGGCCGAACGTTAGGACTTGGTAAAGGTTTGTCATCCAGTGGTGTCACGAATTTACATGAATTTTGTTTACGGGGAGATTAATTATGTATACAATTTAAATTAAATGCAAACAAAATATTTTTGATATGCCATATGCACTTCATAAGCTTTCGAATATGTAATTATATGACAAATTTAATTTGTTTTACAGATAAGCTTCACTGCAATGCACGTAAACTTCCTTGCAATGCACATAAGCTTCACTACAATACACCCGAGCTTCCCTGCAATACACACGAGCTTCCCTGCAATACACACGAGCTTCCCTGCAATACACACGAGCTTCCCTGCAATACACACGAGCTTCCCACGAATTTATATATAAATAATTTGACCTAGTTGAATCTGTGGTCACGAAATGGATTTCAGCCTAGTTGAATCTATGGTCACGAAATGGATTTCAGCCTAGTTGAATCTGTGGTCACAAAATGGATTTCAGCCTAGTTGAATCTGTGGTCACGAAATGGATTTCAGCCTAATTGAATCTGTGGTCACGAAATGGATTTCAACCTAGTTGAATCTGTGGTCACGAAATGGATTTCAGCCTAGTTGAATCTGTGGTCACGAAATGGATTTCAGCCTAGTTGAAATCTAGACAAAGTCTAATTGAATCTGTGGCCACCAAATGGATTTAAGCTTAGTTGAAATGTAATTTGATCTGTGGTCACGGAATGGATTTCAGCTTAGTCAGTAGCAAAGTTGGTTAAAACAATTAAAATGTAGCTGAAGCTGTAATCGCTATTAATCGGATATTGGAATTTTGGCCCACCCCGTATAACAAGCCACATATAATAAGTCGTATATTGTTTTTGTTATCCCCATGTTCATTAAAATTTAATGAATTTCGATATGAAAATCTTCGATGAAACGTAATCTTATATAAAATTGCTAATATTTCCCTTATCTGCAAAGTGCAATGTTAGAAGATGCCTAATTAAACTAATTAAAGATGCTCGAGGCAGATGACGTCATTAAAAATACCGCATGAAATGTTGAAAAATGTTGATTTTGTTGCGAAACAGTCGGTTTTACCTTGGATTCGATCAGATTTTGAAAAACTAGGGTTTCGAAATAGCAACATTTCGCGATTAATTAAATTAAATTAATCCCTTTTAATTGCGTCAAACGAAGGGTTAATCTAAGAACCTCTGAGATTTCTGGAGATTTGAAAAGACGCTGAAAACGCGTGTCGATGTTGCAAATTAGTGGAAAATCAAAGGAAATGCAATTAAAAAAACAATTAAAACAAAAACAATTATAAAAAAAACTATGCGTTTGATGAATGGATTAATGATTTCATTGGATTGCTACGCTTTTATAAACACCAATTAAGCTTCGTGTTTAAGCCTAATTCCTTAGCTGAGGGTATTCTAAACATGTATGCAAAAAATGGGGGTTTAATTGAGATAGACGCGTAAATAATCAGTGCGATCATGTGAAATGTTGAAAAAAAAAAAACCCAACGAAATCGCTGTCACGGAATGGATTTTAACCTTCATGTAGAAATTCCATTCAAATCGGTTGAAATCTGAATGTGCGAATGCGATCTCTTCATAACCTGTCTTAAATTAGGCTTAAATCCATTCTGTGATTACAGCTTCAACTAGATTTCAATCGTTTTAACCAACTTTTCTATTGACTAAGCTGAAATCCATTCCGTGACCACAGATAAAACTAGATTTCAACTAGGCTGAAATCCATTTGGTGATCACAGATTCAACTAGACTTCAACTATAGATTTCAACCATCTTTGCTATAAGCTAGGCTGAAATCCATTCCGTGACCACAGATAAAACTAGATTTCAACTAGGCTGAAATCCATTTGGTGATCACAGTTTCAACTAGACTTCAACTATAGATTTCAACCATCTTTGCTATAAGCTAGGCTGAAATCCATTCCGTGACCACAGATCAAACCGGATTTAATCTAGATTACAATTAGGCTGAAATCCATGTCGTGACCACAGATTCAATTAGATCTCAACTAGGCTTAAATTCATTTCGCACAGCTTCAACAATATTTCAACTAGGCTTAAATCCATTCCGTGACCACAGATCAAACCATATTTAATTTAGATCTCAACTAGACTGAAATCCATTTCGTGACCACAGATTCAATTAGATTTCAACTAGGCTGAATTTATCTACAACTAGATTTTAGTTAATTTCAACCAATTTTGTTATAAACTAGGCTGAAATCAATTTCGTGACCAAAACTTGCATTACATTTCAGCTAGATTTCAGCAGTTTTCAACCAACTTATCTGCATATTATACAGTAAATAAAAATACAAGAATACTGAATAGTACGACGTGATTAAATTTTACTTATTTGCTAAACAAAATCTGTAAATTTGGGAAATATTTTGCAAGAATTTAAGGAATTTAAAAATGGCGGACATTACACAACAAACACACCACCACATTCCAGAAATCCAAAACAAACTTGTACTAATAAATCTTGAAATAAGCTTAATTTCCTTAACTTATATATGTTTTTACATCGATAAAGAATAATAAGTAAATACTTTCTTACCTTATGAGTGTATTTCAAGTAGTTTTCGTTGGATCTTTTTTTTCAAATTCAGTCATTTTGGATTATAGTTGATGGTTGTCCAAATATGGCCGGAATTCTTTTCAAGGGCGATTTTCTCACGATCATTATCAACTAGTCTTAAGAAACATATCCCACTTATTTTTAAACATCAATAAATATCAAATTCAGCTAGAAATAAACGAAATAAAAGCATAAAAAACGCGACATTTTAAAGCCTGAACTTTCTGTTCTGCAAATCGAACTTTGGACATTCGATAGAACTTTCCCGTGATGCTTTGCGCGGCAGTTTGAATGTAAGCCGGTAGCCGACAGGTAAGGGCTATCCATAAATGCCATCACAACAGTTAACAAAGCAAAATTACTAATAAAATGTCCGTATAATTCTCCAAACAAACAGTAATTTAAAAGTAAACCATTTTATACAACTTGAAAAAAAAAGTCATTCACTGACTTGTTATTTATTTTCAACTTTCAGATTCATTTTACTAACCTTTATGGTTGGTCCTCCGCAGCCCTCGGCTCCAGGCTTACATCATGTCGGCAATTTACTTCGATGATACTTTACCGGCTTACCACCTGCCGCATAGCTAACACGTCAGCATATGCAACTCCAACCGGCTTACACTTGCTTCAACTCTTGCTTCCTTACGGCTTACAGCGTGTCGGCTGACGGCTTCCAATCCACAATATAACTAAATTGACAATGATGTACTTTTTTTTAAATATTAATAAATAAAATCAATAATAAATAAAACGTGGTCATTTCGATTGAAATTGATTGATTAACTTAAATTAATATCCATTTTCAACCAAATGCAGATCGGCTTACATCGTGTCAATTCGGCTTACGTCCTGTCGTATATCGGCACGCGTTCACGAGCTTTGGAACACGCGCCACGCTGCACGCGCAAAGATCCAGCACGTGGAAGAGCGAGTGTGTTCGGCAACTCAGATTTCTATCATTTCAATGGCGAATCGAGAGGTTTTGGGTTCGCTCCCCGCATAAATTTCAATTTTTTTTTTTTTTTTTGCTATAAATTTTCATCCATAAATCCCAGCGCCATATCGCGATTCGGTGGGTGTTAAACCGCCGAAAGGCACACGTATATTCCGCATCCTCGCAAGTCCGAGCTTTCAGCGTGGACCAGCTGACACAGATAATATATTAAATTACGCTTATATATTTTTTTATATATCCTCCTTGACTGTTGACACGCACTTTCGCCCGGATTATAAAACGTGTTTCGTCCAGTTTTTAAGTTGAGGTTGCCACGTTTGCATTGCACATCGTCCACATCGTGCTTTAAAATTTTCATCGGCCTTCGATCGATTTTGCCCGTTGTTGACCACTGACTGGTGTTTAGTAAAATATAAAAATGGCTAAAGTTTACGACTCTGTTTACACTTGTTTCAAGAGGGTAAGTGGCCTTTTAAAAAAAAAAAAAACCTACTACAACGACGGAAATATTGAAATCGTTTGAGTATTAATTAATATCTCGTAATTAATAATTTTTCAGCCGGATTTCAGGGACGATAAAACAGCTGCTGAAAATGAAGCTGACGAAGTCAAAACGACCCCAAATAACGGTAAATTAATTACCATTTTATGTACAAAGAATTTGTGAAATTTGTGAAATTTGTAAAAAATGTGAAATATGTAAAAAATGTAAAATTTGAAAAAATGCCAAATTGAAAATATTTCAAAAATTCGCATTAAACAACGTTACAAATATAATTACAAGATTTGAACTTTGACCTTTTAGCCGCTAGTTTAAAATAATCAGGTTTAAATATGGGGTCGAGTGGAAATTTTGAAAATTATTAAGACATGGTCTGAAATTTGAAACTTTAAAAATTCAAAGTTTGGTAACTTGAATCTTATTTTGATAATGATTTCATTAGTGACAAATATCGCAAGTCTGCAATTTTGAAAGTTTTAACTTTTAAAATTCAGCAACTTTAAAATTTTGTAACTTTAAAACTTCGTAATTTTAAAATTCAGCAAATTTAAAATTTCGTAATTTGAAAATTTTGCTACCAATCAAAAAAACTTATGAATTAAAATTGTTTTTCTTGCAAAATTTCAACAAAAATTTTCGGCTAAGATTCCGAGACTAGTTTTAAAATAATTGGGCTTAAAAATTACAGCAACACTTAATTATAATAAGTGACTTGTTAATATTTTCAGAAATATTAAGAAATACAGTGGATTCCGCTTTATCTGGACACCGGTTAATCTGGGCAGCCATTTATTAGGGCCAAATTGTCGAGAACAAATCCGGACAGTATATATTTTTTAACTTCGCATATTCTGGGCAGTCGCCTAATCGGGGCAAAACGCCTCCGCCGGATGTGTCCAGATTAAGCGGAATCGACTGTATATTAGAAAATTTAAAGTTTTTGATTTTAAAGGTTTTCAAATGGATTTAAGTTCACGTTGATCAGGATTTAATCCAAATTGAAATTAATTTAATATAAAACTTTCAAGAAACTACTTTTAAAAATTTCCTTAAAAAATTTCAGAACCCTTCCCGGATCCTCAACCACAACCACAACCGGGCCTTCTGAAGCGAGCCTCCGGCGGACTGTTTTCGTTGACCACCGGAGTGATCGGAGTTGGGATCGGAACGGTCAAATGGGCAGCTTCGACCACGTACGGAGTTGGCAGCGGAGTGGTCAGCAAGATCCGCAGAACGGACAACAGCAAGGACAAGAAGGACTAAAAAACACGGATGTGCCGCAATTCGGATTTTTTACAACGAGTTTCGGTAAAGGACTTAATCGCGGTCATCTTATCTGGCAGTTGGAATCTCGACGAATTTCTGGACGGTTCAACGGATTACGCCCGATTTTAACCGGCGGTTAGTTACGATCGTGCCGAACCGAGAGATTATTTTACAATTTTCTACGTTTACGAGAGTACAAAAAAAAAATTTAAGTTTTGCTAAAGGGAGAGACCGTACTTCACATAACTCCATCATGCGGATTGTGCCAAACTGTGATTAACGTAACCAGAGATTAAACCGTATTTCGTTCGTTAGTTTGTTTTGTACGAGGACAGTAGAGTTTGGCGCAACCCGCAATGTGTTTCGTAGCTTGTTTTTGTTAGTCTTTTACATGGTTTTACTTGAATTGTTGCGATGACCAGTTGCGTAAAGTCTTCGTTAAATTTAATCTCTGAATAAACGCTCGTTTGTCTAGTTTCGATAAGGATGTAAATACTATTGGGGAATTAAACTTAAACCACCATCGAGTTACAAGTTTAATTTACAAATCCCTCGTTAACTAGTTTTCACGCATTCACAATTTATTAACAATCTGTTATGAAATCCTTTAATGGACCGCTAAGGCCCTAAAGAATACCGGACCCAGATCTGACTAACAGCCCGTTACCAAGCCACGTCGCATTTTACTGGACCGTTAAGGACCTAAAGACTACAGGACCCAGATCCGACTAACAGCCCATTACCAAGCCACATTTTAACGAAGACTTGCGCAACTGGTTAAGAATCTCGCGTTTTAAACTTTTGCTTTGTGGGGGAGTGGGGGAAGGGGGGGATAAAGTGCAATCTGTTGTTATTGAAGGGGGATAATAATTTTTTACGTTAACGAGAGTATTCGTGCATCATGCTAGTCCCAAATAGTCCCAAATAGTGCAAAATGTCCCGTTGCCGTTGCCTGCCAATGCAAATTTTTGCACCAATGAAATGCTAGACAATTGCCAAAGTTAATGATTTTTTTTTTAACGGAACCCGGATCGATAAAAAAAAAATGCCGCTTAAAGATGTTACGTGTTCAAAAATGTATTTTTGTAATTTATTAAATACCTTAAAACTTCCTGCGAAGCGAGTGTCAGTTCGATCGTCGATCCGTCGGCGGCGCCGTTTCTCCGCGTTTGCGTTCGACGACGACGACGAGGATCTACACGTGGGAGGAAAACCAAAGTTTAAAGTTGAAAATCCCGACATTAGAGCGAGAATTGAAAATTTATTTCACCGTCCTTATTATTTATAAAACAATTACTTATGAAAAAAAAAAAACTAGGCGAGATTTAAAACCGCGCTACGCAGTAGCACCGGACGTGGAAACTATCGTCGACCACGTGAAACCAAAACGTCCCGAATCGTACGACCGGGAGTTTTGGTTACTAAAAGGTCCCAACTAAACTGGTCGTTTTAAGGTCCCGAAAAGGACCGGATTTGTACAGCATCAGAAATTTGTTTTCGCCAAGTCCGACGAAAGGATTTAAGAAAAATATAATCATTTACAAGTGTGGAAATAATCGGTCAAGTGTAGGGGCAGTGTTTTTCAAACATTTTCGGCTCATGGGCCTCGCGTCCAGTCAGAGCATGCCCCATGCATTTTTGAGAAGTCTAGGCCCTAGTACTCTAACGAATTAATCTGGGAGTCACTAATTCCACGCACAATTACATTTGCTTGAAATTTTGGGGCCCTACAATTGGTCATCTGCTCACCCGTGCCAAATTGCCCCCTTGTGCCTCTACCAACGGAAGTAGGTCCCTTGAAATAACAAGAGACCCTTGTCATCTGCCCCCCCCCCCCCCCCCCCACAGCCTTCGGTGTAGCGAGTCACGGCACACTAAACCAGGCTTAAAATCGTCGCGGCACGCCATTAAGGGATTTTATCCCCACGCTGGCCCTTGACCGGCCGGTAAACGCCGGCGTAGGGGCCTCTAGCGTTCAGGGAACCCCCGAGGGGCTCTACCGTTATTTGAACTGAATATTAACTGGCCGATTTAAGGTAACGTACTTCGGATTTGGAGTTGACGGTCGATTAGCGTGACAAAAACATCGAAACGGCGCAACCTTTGGCTTTCCTCTCGATCGTGCGGGGTGCTACGACGCGTGGAAGTCGTCCAGTTCCTCAAAGTGCTGCCGCCTGGAGAGCAGGGTCAGTTCTACCTTGTTGACCTCGTGAACTCCGCCGGCGTCGTCGTTGCAACTGAGCTGCACGTTGTAGTTGTTGGCCTGCGAAAGAGAGAGAGAGAGAGTGAAATTAGCAACCGGTCGTTTAAACCGGACCCCGCAATTCCGAAGTTCGGAAACTCACCAGTTGCAGAGCGGCCAGGAAGTAGCGCGAGACTTCGCTGGCCGTTTCCCCCGACACGACTCTCGAGAAATCTATGCTCTGCTTGCTCGGCTTCGGGCTGAACTTCTCGATGATCTTCGTGCAGTAGGCGTGCATGTCGTAAGGTACGTGTTGCTCCTGCAAACGAAGGGACGGAAAGGTCATTTAACGTGCCGTTTAATCGGGGGAGGGACCCTCTTGAAGGGACCCGGAGAGGCTCTTCGAGAAAGATGGAAAGGATCTTGAAAGGACCCGGAAAAGCTATAGAAGGAGCCTGGAGAAGATCTAGAAGAGACCCAGAGAGGCTCTTGAAGAAATTTGGAGAGGCTCTATCAGAAAGGTGGAAAGGTCCGTGAAGGGACTTAGAGGCCCGTTAAGAAAGGTGGAAAGAATCTTTAAAGGTCCTGGACAGACCCATGAAGAGAACTGGCTATAGATGGGATTTTGCCAGGCTCTTGAAGGGGCCTGGAGAGGCTTTTAAGAAAGGTGGAAAGGATCCTCCTGGAGGGACACGAAGATTCTCTAGAAGAGACCTGGAGAGACTAGAAGGGACATGGAGATTCTCTAGAAGGGACCCGAAGAGATAATTGAAGGGAACTGGAGTTTCTAAAAGGAACCCAGAGAGACTAGCAGGGACGTGGAGATTCTCTAGAAGGGACCTAAGTCTCTAGAAGGAACCCAGAGAGACTAGCAGGGACGTGGAGATTCTCTAGAAGGGACCCGAAGAGATAATTGAAGGGAACTGGAGTTTCTAGAAGGAACCCAGAGAGACTAGAAGGGACCTAAGTCTCTAGAAGGAACCCAGAGAGACTAGAAGGGACGTGGAGATTCTCTAGAAGGGACCCGAAGAGATAATTGAAGGGAACAGGAGTTTCTAGAAGGAACCCGGAGAGACTAGAAGGGACATGGAGTCTCTAGAAGGGTCCCGGAGAGATTCTTAAAGGGATCTGGAGTTTCTAGAAGAGCCCTGGAGTATCTAGAAGGGCCATGGCGTCTCTATAAGGGTAACGGAAAGATTCTTGAAGGGATCCGGAGAGTCTCTTCCAGAAAAGTAGAAAGGATTCTGGAGGGACATGGAGATTCTCTAGAAGGACCCAAATAGATTAGAAGAGCCCTGTGGTCTCTAGAAGGATCTCGGAGAGATTCTTGAAGAGATCTTGAGAGTATCTAGAAGGCACCCGGAGATTATTGAAAGCACCTGTCGAGCCTTGCAGGGACTTGGAGAAGCTTTTTAAGAAAGCTCGATAGGCGCCACAAGAAACTCGGAGAGACCGTTTAAGAAAGGTGGAAACGCTCTTCAAAGGGCCTAGAGAATCTCTTGGAGGGATCTTTATTAACCGTGGAGCTACTAGAATGGATTCAGAAAGGCTCTTAAAGGGACCCGGAATGGACACAGAGTCGAATCGACTTAAATAAAACTAAAAAGTCGTGACTGACCTCCTCCTGCAGCACCGAGCTCAACTTATTTTCCCAATCGCCGATCCGCTGAACCGATTCGGTCATCTGCTTGTGATCTTTGGCTGCCATCATGCACTCGTTCTGGAAATCGAAGCGAAAGACACTGTTTTAAAAGCGTTCGAAAGCAGACGCGGAAAAGGCGAAACAGCCACCCGCTTAACTCACCGCGTAGTCCTTCATCATGGTGATGAAGGTTTGGTCCACTCCGCTGGAATTTTCGTCTGCAAAGCCCGAGAACAAATGCGTGAGACCCGAGTTAACAACCAGCGTATTCACTCGCGCCCAACCCCCCCCCCTTTTCCGGCTTTGGCGGTCGGAAAAAAACGAGCAACTCACATCCGGATTTATCCCCGCCGCCGTCCACAAAGCTTTTCCTGCTCGGCCCCAAGATTGGCGGATACTCTTCGTCGTCGTCGTTATTTTCGAAACCCATATCTGCAAAAAACACGAGAACGCGACCAAAAAAAATGAGCTAAAAACAAAACGCGAGGAGCGCATTCCGACGAAATACCGAGCTGTCATTTCTTACCGCAGCCGGCGTCGTGATCGTTGTTAAAGCAATCTTCGAATCTCAACTGCTCGTCGACTTGGTCCTGAAAGGGTTAAACGTGCCGATTAGCCATCGTCCGTTAAAACAACGTGTCACTTCACATATTTAGCCACCATTAAATACCACATCATCCAGTTTGCCAGATTTTAACAACGCCAACCGCCTTTTGTACTCCTTCAGTATCGTAGGTTTGAGGCTTTCGAAAAGAGGCAGTTTCTCCAGCTCTTTGGGAAATTTACAGTTAAGTGTATAAACTGCAAATAAGCAAATCGTACAATTTACGCCAATCTCAAGCAAATGTCGTACGTCAAAAAGATCCGGTAAAAAATGCATGCTTACACTGCTCTCTGATGAACTTGTTAACCGGCGCAAGGGTCCGAGCGGACATTCGCCTTTTTTTCCGCTTTCCGTGGTTTCTGGCAGACTCGGACTTCAGCACCACGTACGTCTTGCCTTAAAAGTAAAACAGAATTTAATCGGATATCGCGCAAACGAAGACCGTAGATGTTGAGAAAACTTCAATTTTTGATTTCTGGCAAGATCGGCAGACACGACAACTTCAGAAAAATGAAACCCGAACAACATTTAATCTTCGTCCGAAGACATTTTTGCATTATCTAGTCATTCCAAACCGTTTATGAACCGAATTGGTGCACAAATTTGCTTTCCACGGCTATTTAAAAAAACAAAATACCTTTTCTCATCGCTTGAGACCCAGTAAGTTCTTCGTGAGGGTTCAACGGCTGCCACAGCTTGCGTGCCTAATAAAACAAAAAAGTACAATGACTCCCGAAACTTGCCTTTAAACGAAAAAAGGTATCGAAAATGCGAAAATTTACCTTTTCCGTAGCAGAAACGAGGTCGTTGTCTCGCTTCCTCAGGCTGTATTTCTTTGGGCTCTCGCATATTTCTGTGACTTTCGGAGGGGGGCTTTCCTTAATCGACACCGGGAACTCTGGTTGGGGGCCATCATCCATCATGCCGCCACCACCTTAACAGACATTCGGTAAGAAAATTACGCCGAAACGTTCACCATTAAACGTCCCACCGTATCAGACTCGACAAACCTGGATCATCGTTGTCCGATAAGTCTCCGTCATCTCTCGCCTGCCTCACCGTCTCTGCAGATACACGAAACATTTGTTGGAATAGTTTGCGAGGCCGTACGCAGAATAAAATTAGGCAAGATTTGAAAACAACGAACCGTTAATAGTCGTCGTGTGCAGGCTGAGGTTCCAGCCGGCGTTGAGATTGGCTGAATCCAGTAACAGAGCAGCCGTGTCGTAGTCCACGTTCCAGGCATTGATTTTGTAATCCTTCTTGTTGCCTAAAATCTCGTTCTTCTCGCTACAAGGTTCGAAAACAAGTCATGGTCAAAACGTGGTCAACGTCTGCCCAAAACAACGGCGCGAAAGCTCGGCGGACTTACTTATACAGGTGAACGTTTCCCCTCTCGTCGCCATCCAACGGAATGAACGAAATGGGAAGTGTCGGAAGCAAGTTGCGTCCGGTGTTAGCGCTGTCGCCGGTTTTCATGTTGATATGTTTATCGACGGGAAAGTCTTCTTGCGGCAAAAATTGCTACAGGAAATAAAAATTATTTTTAAACCTGCTTTTTTACGAGTAACAATTAACTACTAAGGTGGTCCTTAAATCAATTCCACACACGAGTTACGTGTGAAAATCTAAGCAATTCAAAGTTTCGGGGTTAATCTGAAATTTCAGTAACGTACTTCATCGTCTTCGTCCGGATCTCCATCTTGAGACTGATCTGGACGATTCTCCTTGTTTTTCTGCAAATTTCTGCAACAAAACACAGCTTCGCGTTAAGAGAGAATACGCGGACAGATTACCCTGCCTGGAAACAAAAGTATTCTTTACCAGACGTTCGAGTCTAAGTAAATAACCCGGCCGCTTATTTAAACATAAATTTACTTTGTTCGATTACGTGGTTGTGTAAACAGCTGTTATCATTTTAAAAATGGCAAGAGAGCAAACTTCTATTAGCGAACAAACATTCGCCGATAACTTCTACACTAAGAAAAATGACTTACTTGGTCACAAAAAACCTTTGATAAGCATTGCAAGTATAAAGAGGAGCAATCATTATACAGATGTGTCGACTTTCGCATTAATTTTATGCTCAAAAATTAATTTTATACTCACTTCTTGCATCTCATCAGTTCCAGCAGCTGAACCACCAAATTATACAGAAAATCGACCTGAACGGAACAATTAGCATTAAAACAGGCTCCGATTTACAGTTGTGAAAGGCCAACTGAATGAAATCTTACCTTTTTACTATATACACATGCAGATCCTTGAATGAGCATCGCAGCCTCAACAAAATTCATGGTAGTTACACCACCATCGAAAGTGATGTTGATATCGGATAGCTGTGTAAGGATTTTAAAATGATTGTTTAGTGAGGTACAGGGGTATCAGACACAACAGAGCATTGTGTCTACATTAGTTGACGACAATTTTACCTCTGTCAGATAATCTTCCAAATGAGTAGCAACATCAATATCCCAGTTCTTAGCTAAATCTCTAATGGGATTCAGCAAGGCATTTAAGCGTAAATCGCGTTCACCGAAACCAATCATTTGGCTTGCCATGATGTAGCTTTTGATTCTTCTAGTCTTCAATATCATTCAATAAGTTACCATGCTTTAACAATCATCCAAATCTGCAATTTATCAAATAATTAGTTGGTTGGGTGGGTTAATTGTTTAAGGGCTCAAAGGTGTCCTATATATACCTCAAATTATCATAAATTGAAGATCTATAGTCACACTTATTTAAACTTCATTTTAAATACAAGTAATCTTCACTGTCATCACTGCCTTCGACAATTCTATAAGCATGCTTAATGAATAAATTATAAATAAAATAGTCATGTTGTGGCATTTTGAACTACCATGTGCATACTTGGCAGCAGCTAGATTGGTTCACAATGTCACATTATCCCCAATACGACTTCTACGATGTCGTTAACGATTCGAGTGGCCCGTCTCACATAATTTATAGTTAGATAAAGGAGCAGAGGTTGAAATTAATACAAAATCAATGCTAATATAGTTTCAATCACATTCATTGTCTAAAAAATTTCAATCGTGATTCCCGCCTCTGCAGCCAGGCCGTAAAACATGGATTTTTTTGAAGCGATAACTCAAAGAATAAGTTTAGTATTAAATATATAATGTCTAACGGACACTTACCAAATGTTAAGATATCAAAATCGGTAGGATTCACGATAGATGTAGTCGAAATAGGCCCGAAAAACGTTCAAATTTACGGATCTTCGGATCGCAGAACACAACGGGAGACGCCATTTTTGAAAATTAGGCGCCCAAAACGAAACGACTTTCGCGTGGGCGGAAAATATCAACAATAATCGAGCGACAATAAGCTGTATCAACTACTAAATTTACGAATTATTACGTTTAGTCCAAAGTTTAGTATATTCAAAATCTAAAACCGTTCAAAACAAGTTCTAGAACAACGCTCGAAATACGTACTCACGTGAAAACATGCCAGCTGATATTTACGAGAAGCAATAAGCGAGTGAAAAATATGAAGCCTACTGTATTAATCTAATAAAAAGCATTTCCTAAATTAATTTCGCGTTACAATTGTTAATTTTAGATAGCTTTACAATCGACATTATTACAAATATTTGAAACTTTTACTTATGGAACAAACGGCGCGAGACATCGTCGTGACGTCATCAAGTTGCGCGCGAAATGGAAACTAGTCGCGTTCGGGTAGTCAGAATTTTCTAGGGATAGTTCGTGATTCTAGCTTAATCTTGCCAAATTGCCGAACAGAAAACGTTAAATTTTATTAATTAAATTAGTAATTTCAAATTAATTTATATAGTACAATAGCTAAAAATTATCACACAGTAGCGGGTGAATAGTCGCATGTTGGGCACTTAGAAATTTCTCGCAATAGTTAAAGATGTAATTAAATCTTGGACATTCTTGCCTCCTGCAAATTAGCTAAAGCCCTGCAAAATTAACTAAAACAAAAAAAATAAATAAAACAAACGAAAAACTTTGATTTCAGGTGTTTATTAAACCATCAAAAGCACATCCAGATCGAACCATATTAACGGTAAGATTTCTGGTATCTGGCACGAGCACCTGGACCACCGAATTTCTTGGCCTCGCATCGTCGAGGATCAGCTACCAAAAGGGCCCTATCGTATTGGATCAAGATATCTTTAATTTCCTTTTTGGAGGCCTCGTCCACATCTGCAAAAGCGGAAAATCAAAAATTCAGCCACTTAAATTAGGGACTTGATCTAAACGTTATCAAAGTTAAAGTTTCAATAAATCCCTCGATCAACTTACATTTTTGGTAGTAGGCAACTAGAGCCTTGGAAATGGCTTGTCTGATAGCTATACGGACGAAAAACCATCGAATTAAACACAAGTTTGGGGGTAGAATAAGCTGTTTTAAAAAATCACGGACTAATTTCAAAAATGACCTTACCATAAATCTGGGCAACATGACCACCTCCCTTGACTCTCACTCTGATGTCCACGCTGGAAAAACGTTCCTTTGTAAGCAGTAGGATGGGCTCAAGGAGCTAAAATTAATAAAATAAATTAAAATGAATGATAAACATGAACTAGAAACCAATATTTGCACTTTGAGATGTTCAGATTTTTGCAAATCGTGTACTTTATGACAAGGGCTTTTGAAAGGGTCCTCACCTTGTATTTCAAGATTTGGGGCTCAAGCAGCTCCAGAGGACGTCCGTTAACCTTGAGTAGACCATTGCCTCTTTTGCAATAAGCAACAGCAGTCGCGGTTTTCTAGAAATAATACAAATAATTAGTTAAAATATTATTTTAAATATCATTTCATTGCACAATGCACGTGTGCCACATGGCGACGATAAGCCTACAACACCGCAACTCCACTGAGCGTTTTAACGGGACTAAAGAGCCATCGAATTAATAAGTATATTAATAAGTATACTAATACCGTAAACACGACTTAAAAACACGTTATTATTTAATAAATAACATTTAAAATATGGGAAATAACACAAAACAAGGAACGTTTTTTTCACCTTTCGTCCGAACACTTGGACCGACTGGATCGGCTCTTTGCCCGCCCTAGAAAAATAAAACGGTAAAATTGAATCACTCGTAACGAACGCATAGTTGTAGCGTACTTCTACGAAAATAATTTCACCAATTTAAGTAGTTTTAAATGAAAATAGTACCTATTATCAATGCCGCTGTCTGCCATGATTGAAGAACGACTACGTAAAAAGAAGGCTAGAACGTGCCGGATTGTTCTACGGGGTTCGCTAAAGTGATTCAAAGGGATTCGAACACAAGAAAGCGTTGCGGCGCTTCAGCTAAGGTCCAAATACACCCAAGCCCAAAAGTATTTTCTTGACATTACAAGCCTCGATGGGAGAATATTTGTATAAACTTGGGTTATTTCAATAAGACAGTTGTTATTTTTCAACAAAGGCATAATTTGTGAAATTCAGTTTATAATAATAGATACAATTCAACGAGCGTTCGTTAACGATGTTCAGGGGTCGTTCATAAAGGATATCCGGGGATCGAACATGGCTACGGATCGTTCATAAATTATGTCAAAGAAAGTCGTCCAGGGGTCGTTCACAAAATAAGTTCGGGTGTCTCAGAAATCGTTGACGAGGCTCGTTAATAAATGTCGTCCAGAGGTCTAGCTATGTTCATAAAATTGTCCATGGTATCATAAATAACGTACAGGGGTCGTCCATAAAATAAATGCGGGTGTCTCATAAGTAATAGACGAGGCTCGTTAATAAATGGAGTCCAGGGGTAGTTCATAATTGAGGTCTTGCGGGGATCGTTCATAAAACTACATGAGCAATCCATAAATGATGTCCAGTGGACGTTCATAAATTATATATGGGGATCGTCATACAGGATGTCCAGTGACCATTAATATCTGATTTCCAGGGATGTCCAGGGAGTCGGAAGGGGGTCGTTCATCGTGTCCAGGAGTATGTCCTTCATAATTTAAATTCAGGTATCTTTCATAAATTATGTATAGGGATTGTTCATAAAGGATGTCCAGTGGCCATTAAAATCTGATGTCCAAGGATGTCCAGGGATGACCAGGGATGTCCAGGGAGACGGAAGGGAATCGTTCATCGTGTCCAGGAGTACGTCCTTCATACATAATAACCAGAGATCTTGAAAAAGAATGTCTTGGGGGTCGTCCGTGAATAATGTCCAGAGGAAATGACGTCCAGGGGTTGTTCACAAAGGACATACAAGGGTCGTTCCCAAACTCATCAAAGGGCCTCATCGATCACTTCCACTTGTGTTTCAATGGTGCCAACTTATTTTTGCCTGCCGAATTTTGGGTGCTTCTCCTAAAAGCACTGCTGGGTCCACCCTCGACACTATTCTTCTCCAATCCTGCTTGTTCCTCATCGTACCTAAGTACAATTTGACATCAGTTGTGGAATAACATGTTTATAACATGAAATAATAAAAATACTTCATTAATACTCACAAGAGATCGAAATTGCCCAACTTTTGTAAATCATTCGGTTTTGGTTGCCTCACACTAAAAATAAACAAGTTTTTTAATTTAATCAAATTGAAATTTAACGGCACATTAATCTATGAATTAGTTGCTGAAAAACAAGGAACCAAACTGATATAAACACATTGTTCAAATCCAATTTTTTCGACCTACTCACCAACTTCTGCGGCACACCTGGTGACCTTTGGCGGCACACAGGTAAAAAAACTAAAGATTGTCCTTAACTGTTTACTCACTCGGGAACTGTGTCAGGTGGACACACGATATTAATTATATCCAAAATCAGGTTATATTTTAAAATTCGGTCGCTCGATGTTGTTGATGTCAGTGATGGTGAAGCGTTCACCTGAAATGTTGAGTTTATGAACATCAAGAGGTTAAGTTTGGGATTTTTAGGTAAAAAATTTAGTGGAGTTTGGTGGATCTTACTTCGATGAGCCAAGGTTTCAAATTATTATCGATGATGATATCGTAACTAAAAAAAATATGTTTAATTAATAATGGTAATTTTTTATTAAATTAAGCAAAATGTTTAATCGTGATTACCCATAGCATTCAAAACAATGTCTGTCGTTAACGATGGCTGCCTGTAATTACATAAAATTATCTTTAATTAAAAAAATTGAAATTTGAGAAATTTTTAATCAAACAATTCATCGAATAAAGATTATTATTTTTATCAATACGAGAACTTGTTTAATGCCAATTTATAATTAAATAATGGAATAAAATTCAAACTTTAATTAAATAAAGATTAAAATTAACTTACTGCAACTGCTTTTAAGGAATGAACAATTAACCAGTGAATATCATCGAAAAGTTTATCAGTTATCTAAAAAATGGAATCAACAATTAATTAAATCTAAAAATAATCATATAAAATCATTTTATAAAGTTACCTTTTTTCCCCTTGTGCCTTCCAAATATAATTTTAAATTTTGGGTTGTCCATTTACCCCCGTGGAGACTGTTATATTCATCCTAACCGGTATGAACAAAATTAATTAGTGATAACATTTTGTTATGAGAAATGTTGGCAACCTTGCATAGCACGAATGCAATGCAGGAAAGTTAGCTGCTGTATTTCACATCAATTTAAAACACCAAGCATTTCGATGAAAATCCTTAGACTCGAATGAAAATTTAACAGTCGATTAAGTAGTTGACAATGGTGAAACCCACCAAAAATGGTGATTTTTAAAAAATGGCAAAGGTTTAAAACAGAAGGTCAAATCATCCTTTCAAAAAGTGATTTTCATGGAATTATCGTTCATTTTTCGTTCACTGTTTCAATTGACTTTTCAGTTAACAATTTTTGACTGACCCCGTGCCTCTGAATTGACACATTGGTCAAGTGTACGAACATGTTGTCCAATTCGTTGACATTGTTCACGTAGTGGACAGTACAAAAGCGGCAGAATCCTAACCGATATCTGAAATTTATTTTAATATTAAATTTAATCAGAGATATTTGGTATATTAAATCATCATAAATGATCATTTAGCAACTGTTACTTACACAAAACATTTGAGTGGACGAAAAGAAGTGACCAGTACATAAATCCTTAAATCAAATTTTTTACCCCCAATGAGCAGAGGATTTTCCAAATATCTGGAAATGACGTAGGTGTCTTTAACTCCTAATGGACTTGTCCTGAAAAAAATTTCGATATTTTATAGTAAATGGCCCTTTCAAAGTTGGGACCAAATTTAAAAGAAAATCAAAATGTGGACATACGTGGGTGATTTATTTTCTCTTGACCAACGTTTCAATTGGCAAAGTTTGTTGACCAAAAATATCCCAGCACCTTGAGCTGCCATTTTGAAATTAATTGAAAATTTTATATTATTATAATTATATATAATTATTAATAATTATTATTAATTAATCATCTTATAATTAATAAATGTTTTACCAAATATTTTTTAAAAAAAACAACTAGTTTCACAACTTCGTTCAACAAACATCAAGTTTTTCAAGTTTTTAACTTAGTTGAAATTCATTTAGATTAATTTCGTGACAACATCTAACAATTTTAATTAATTAGTTAATTAAAGTAATTAAAACCTACATTTTCCACTGGGTTTAATAATCCAAGTGCTGGTTGGATTTTTTCTAAATTCCTCAACGAATAAATTATATTCTGCAGGAAGCAGAAAAGTGACAGGAATGAAATCTGCATCAGGAATTAAACATTGAATTAAATGAAATAAATGTGCAAATATTTGAATAAAAATATAATTCAAAACGTGACCTAAATGTAAATATTTTCCAGAATCGTCTCTTTCTCCCAATGGATTATTATCTCTTTCCAAATCTTTTCTGTATCTTTTGATGTTTTTCACCATCAAATCTTTTCGGGTTAATTCGTAGTGATTTGGGAAATGATTAATTAATCTGAAAAACAAAGTTTAATGAAGAACTCTGACAAAATCTTGGATAAAACAAATATTTGTATATTTAGAGATAAAACTTACTGATTATCCCCAAGACGATATCCATTTTCTAGACTGAATATGCTTCTTGTACTTTGTACTGATGACCTGTATAATGTGGACATTTTAAAGCAATTTTGTTCAGTTGGGAGTTTATAAAAACGTGAAAATAATTAAAAATTAAATTTGTAAATAAAAAAGGTATTATTATTGTTAAGAAACAATGTTTATCAGGAACATAGAGGATAAATTAGTTTGAAATTTGCAAAACACTTTCAAATAGTTGTTAAAGTTTTCAGAAAATATTATTGTAGTGAAGGTAATGTGTATTGTAGTGAAGCTAATGTGTATTGCGGTGATGTTAATGTGCACTGCAGTGAAGCTAATGTGTATTGCAGTGAAGTTATGTGTATTGCAGTGAAGTTTGTGTATTGATGTGGAAGTGATGTTTATTGCTGTGAAGCTAATGTGCATTGCAGTAAAGTTATGTGTATTACAGTGAAACTAATGTGTATTGCAGTGAAACTAATGTGTATTGCAGCGAAGTTACTGTGTATTGCAGTGAAGTTAATGGGTGTTGCAGTGAAGTTAATGTGTATTGCAGGGAAGTTTTATTATTGCAGGGAAGTTTTATGTATTGCAGTGAAGTTAATGTGTATTGCAGGGAAGTTATATGTATTGCAGTGAAGTTTATGTGCATTGCAGTGAAGTTAATAAGTATTGCAGTAAAGTTTGTGTATTGCAGTGAAGCTAATGTGCATTGCAGAAAAGTATTAATTTATAATATTTTACAAAATGTTTATATCCATCAAGTTATCAAAATATCATACAGTTTTTGTAAAATGTGAAATAGATGTAATACTAAAATATATAATAAAATATAAAAGACACTTACCAGTAAAAATTCCAAGCTTCATCCGAATTCACAGGAATCCAACCAAGTTTTTCAAAATTGTCTAATAAAACTGATTTATCGAAATCACAGCAGTAAGTCAGAAGTCCAGCCATGACCGAAATTCAATCTCCGATTAAATATAACCAGATTTTGTAAATGTGGTCGATGTTCACTCACCAATGACTGTGCGACCAATCGAAACGGGTGTCACCATGGCAACGACTCACAACAATCCATAAGATACTTCAATTTGAATCCCTCTTCAATTGGCATCAACCACAAATAAAAAAACTGTTCAACAGCTTTTTTTATTTATTTTAAAGATTTTACATAATAATTTGCCAAATATTTGGGATGAAAATAAGAGCTATCATACTGTAAGTACAGTCACTGGCAAGACCTTAAAACATGGACGGAAATTAAGTCTCACTTAACAGCCATTTGGTTTTTGGGCAAGGGAATTTAATGGAGACTTAAGGCCGGTTGCACCAATCTAAGTTAAAGTTAATGGTTGATTAACACACATCCATAAAACAGAAATTTACATAATTAACGCTAGATAAAATGATTTTAAATTGTTTAATTGATTGGTAGCTTTTTTTTAATAAAATTACAAGTGTGACCATACTTAAGTTAGGATTAATCTTCCGTTAAAGTTAACAAAGTTCCGTGCAACATCCAGTCAATTTCTAAACATTATCTACAGACTGATTTCCGCCAATCAGGAAGCGATACTACGGCCACCAGGTGGAGACACCTTCTACGTGAAATAATGAAGTTTTGTTTGGACAAAGTTCTGAAACATTTAAAACCGGTTAAGAAACGAACAAAAAAACAAATACAGGAACCAATTTCACGGACATTATCAGGACCGGAAACAGGAAGTGAACCATTCGGACGGTACTCATCAAATTCTAAAGAATTCAAACATGATTATTTTATCCTCCACATTTTTTTTTGAAATTCAAAAATTTCCAAGGAAGCCCTCGAGTAAGAATTTCTGTTTAAAATTTTGTTAAAAATTTCAAGCAAAATCATTTATAACGAATTTAGCTTATTAGTAAATATAAGATACTAAAGTGTAGCCAAAATCGGTTATAGAGAAATTTTGAGAAATGTTAAGTTTGTTTTTTATAACGAAATTGCCTCAAAAATCGGATATAACGAATTTTACTCCAAATTCATCCATATCAAATTTCTTTACCGGTTATAACGAATTCAGTTATAATGAAGTTTTGAAGTATGGCATTCACGTTTCTTAATATCAAACATAACGAATTTAACTCCGGAATCGGATATAACGAAATTATACGCGTACAACGGGACGCATCGGAACGGGAGTCACCTTCCATCGGTGGGGCTCCACATCTTCTCTTACATAAACTAAGCCACCTGTCACGTTTGTTACAACTCGAGTCTTGTGCCCTTCTTGACTACACAACACACCACAAAAAGGTCCCATCCCATGAACACCGTTCCGGACCATACTAACCGCTAGGCTCTACGTGCCGGGGTTTATCGATGGTGGTGTATGATGTTGGGGAACCCTCTCTTCACCTTCAGCTTAAACAATCAACACCTTAGTTGAAAGATGTTTGAATGCACCATAGATTTAATGAACTGCAAAAAATGGCTATCTTCATTTAAATTTAAATTTCTTATTAGTAACACTACGGTGGTGGTTTCAATTAGAGACATTCAAAGGGCAATTTTATGAACACAAAACCCCAAAAGGTTTCAAAACCGGACCATTAACAAAAGTTACCTCGAAAAAAAATGTGCTACCCCTTAAATAAAACTTCCCTGCTAGCTTCCCACGTATTGTGGTGAAACACTAAAGCAATGCAGGAAAGCACACAGTTGTTAAGCAGGGAAGTGTATTTCAAGGGGCAGCACAAAACTTTTATTCGTAATAACTTTTGTAATTATGATCCGATTTTGAAAATTGTTGGTGATCCATGTTCATAAAAGGGCACTTAATATCTCCAACTGGAACCTTAGCATACAAAAAGTACAAGAGCAGGTGCCCCAAAACCATGCCTCACTTCGTTATATCCGATGTCAATGTATTTCCAACGAGGGCAATTTCTTTATAAGCAGGATTGCATTTATAACAATGCAGAAGGAAGATACATTTTTTTTGATAAAATTTAATAAAACAGGATTGTTTTTTTTAAGTAAGATTTTTGTGCCGAGGCGACTAAACGACATTCGGTGCTGTTTACGCCTACTAACAAAGCGATAAAAGAAAAAAAAAAAAGTAAAAAACAACTTATTAACTAACAATCGATAATCCTCGATTAAAATATGAGTGGGTGCGTTAATCAACAACGGGTAAAAAAAACTACGAACATTAACATCGATTAATTAACACATATGCTTCTAAAACCGGCTACACCCTCGATGAACGACGTTGAAGAGGAGTCCCAAGCGCATTGGATGGTCCCTACATTACAAGCAAGGTGAACATTTCAAAGGACACCAGATGGAAAAGCCATCATATATGGGTTGAAATGGCACCTTAGCTTATGTAGGGTTTATCCAAGGACGATGGACAACCTCCAACAACCCGAAATCTACTTCCGGAACATCAATTTCCGGCACATATTTACAAGTCACCAATGATATTGGCAATATCTTGCGTGGGAAAATGGGGGAAGGGCTAAAAACCGGGCGTTAAGTTTTGAAAAAAAATAGTCTTGAAGAATCTTGTCAAAGGAAGGAAGAAAAAGTGTGCGGAGGAGGGTTGATCAAGAGAATTAAAAACTGGGGAAGGAGGGAGGTTAAAAACGTCTTTTTGGTAAATCAAGGGTGGATATGGGGGGAGTTGTCTTTGGGTTAGGTCTTCTTAGTTGACCTGCAGGGAGAACCGCAATTCGACCGGATAGGGCAGTTCAGCGACGTTCTTGGCCCATGCCTTGCAGAGGACATTGATGAGGGTGCCGTTGGTAGGGTTGAGGAATTCGATGGCCATCAGTGGAGAAACGTAGCTGGGCACGGTGTCCTTGTGGCTGGGGAAGAAGTAAGACGGGAAGCCCTGGTAGGGAGGAAGGTAGGCCATGGGACCGATGTTGGCCCGGTCCGACTCGCTCTCACCTTCGCACGTCAGGAACATGAAGCCGGCGGTGAAGATGCGGATCAGGCGCTGGACCTAAAAAGACAACAGACAAGTTATTCTCATGTCCAAAAAAACATGGCCAATATATGACATTGTTGATATGTGACAATCCACGCCATTACCCATGATCTGTCATTGTCCAATTTATTACATGTCCACAGAAGTTAACATATGTCATTGTCTGTCAGTGACCAATGTCCATATGATATATATATATATATATGTCATTGTTCATTATCCGCTTACGACAAAATATACTGTACCATTGTCCAATTTATTACATGTCCACGTACAGCAAGCAATATATGTCATTGTCCATCAGTGTCCAGTATTCATATCATAAATGTGATATTGTCTGTCATTGCCCATTGCCCATATCAAACAACATATGTCAATGTCAATCATTGTCCAAACGAGACAAGATATACCATTATCTGTCATTGTTCAATTTCTAACATATGTCATTGCCAGGCAGTGTCCAATTTCTGACATGTCTGTCTTCATCATTGCTCCACGCATACTAACCTCGTCTGGAACGTTGGCCATAGTGCCGTTGTCATAGGGGCTTGGCACCCAGTCGGCAAAGTTTCCTGGAGAGAGGAGGACACACGGCTTTCCGATGCCATAGCCGAAGTTGTTCTCCTTGGTGCAGCTGGGGCCCAAGTAGACCAGATCGAAGCGACAGGCTCCACCCTCCGGCAGACTCTTCTCAAAGTCGCAGTGCGCGTTGCGCTCCTGTGCCTCCTTCGAGTATGGCTCCAAGAAGGCAGACATGTCTTCCACATAAGGGCGCCACTCCTCAGCCTCCCCAGACCGGAAGGCGATGGTCCTGTTCTTGTTCTTCAGCACAGGGTGCATCTGCAGTACAGATGGCTCAACTGACACCTCCTCGTCCTTCTCCAGTGGATGGGCACTGGGAGTCAAAGGTCTGGTTGTCGGAGTCGTCAGTGGAACAGCGCCACTGTCTGAAAAGATGATACCAAACAATAAAATGTCAGACATCATTAACTGTTTACCAAATTGTACTGGTTCTGTGTCTCGACTACTAACCATCATCCATGAGTCCAGCGGCAGATTTCTCCGTGGTAGTCTTGTTCTCATCCATAGCTCCTTCACCGGTGGTCATTGACTTGGCGATTGTCTCTTCCATGGACTTCTCGTCTCCCTCCAGCGGTGCTGGCATCTCTTCTTCAGCAGACCTCGTCTGGTTGACCATCATAGACGAGGAAGAGGAGTTTCTGTCCTCAGACAGCATCTTGGTGGCATCCTCTGCTTCCTCCACAGCATCTTCCTTGTGCTCCTCTTCCTCGCCCTCGGAGAGAGGTGCCATAACGGTGGCGGTGATGCTGCCATTGCTACTGCCATTGGCCATGGCAGGTTCACCATCGACGAACCTGAAGGTGGCATTCTCAGAGCGTTCCAGGTGTTCCGGTGTCATGGTGGCATTGGCGGTTGCAGCCGCACTAGTGTCATTACCGCTCATCAGTTCTACGCTTGCATTCTTGGCGGCTGATGCTGCGTCTGCCATGGCACTGCTGTCATTGGACAGAAACAGGCCGTGGTCCTCCTCCTCCTCTTCAACGGAGGACTGCAGAGGCGACGCCATGGCGATTGCGACGGCGCTGGCAATCACCAGTACCAGGTACTTGAAGGAAATCATATTTTGTACTGAAATTATACAAGAAAACAGTTTTGTCAGACCTAAGGCATCGAGAAAAGTATATTTGCTGCAACAAGTGATTCCATCAAGCCCAATGTGGACTCTGGTAAATAGAGCACTGGTCTGTTAGTCGACCTGCCAGGCATCTAGATAATCATCATATTTACTCTTTAACTCTCTCTTCAAAGTTATTTGCAAGGTTCCCTCACGATACTTGTTTGCTATTAGTCTCACGGTCAATATTTACACTTAGACGGAGTTCGCCACCTAATTAGGTTTGCACTTTCAAGTAACCCGACACCTGGGATGAGATCCGAAAAGTGATAAGGCTCCAGGAGATGTTTAAAAAGAGTATAGAGCCATCGGTGAAGCACTGGAGGGCCACATATGTGGCCGACTGTACTTTCAAGTAACCTGACACCTGGGATGAGATCCGAAAAGTGATAAGGCTCACGGAGATGTTTAAAAAGAGTATAGAGCCATCGGTGAAGCACTGGAGGGCCACATGTGTGGCCGACTGTATACCAGTTTTGAAAAAATAGAGTTCTATGACTTTTTGGGGAAGGGGAAACTTACGGGTGGTGCCAATAATGCCGCCAACCCCATCTGAAATGGCGGACTAATGCGACATTGGAGCTCTTCCAAAAATGAATTATTAATGACAAAACTATACGAATTTCTGGGGAAATAAAAAATGTGTTTGCGCATTACGAAAACAAGCGGTCTCCGCAAAGGCGCGCTTAACCCGCTGACATTTGCCATGGCAACTGAACTGAAAAAACCCCACCATATACTGTCGGAGACAAATTAAAAAATCAGTACTAACATCATTAATCGTCAAGAACATTACTCGACTTCTGTTTGCTTTAGCCTTTTTTTTAACTGCATAATTTAATGATTTTTCTTCAAGTGAAAACACGATTCAAGATACTCGATGTAATTAAATTAAAATAAGTAACATCTTGAAGCAACTTTTACAACAGGAACAGACATCGCTTTTTCTAATTGCGTACGTACGTACCGGCAACAACTGAAAATTCTGTTTACGGGTTACCAAAATGTTAACACCAACTGGAATTGCCCTTTCCACCCTGGTTGCAATTTAACTTAAATATGACCAAACATATACTCTACGATTAAAATATCGATTAGCTTCTGAACCACCCTTGACATCATTACCGTGAAAATCAACAATTCACTAGAGGAACCAAAGTTAATTAATCAGTGTTTAATTGGTTCCGACAAATGGCTTTGCCTAACACACACTTGCCTCAATTCCCCCATCGAGGGATTTTATTACCCAATTCGTGCGTTTTAAATATTCATGGCCATCCAAGTTGAAAACAAAAAAAGGTAGCCATGCCTCTGTATACATGTATACATGTTTCTCAACTCAACTGTGTTTCCGTCCTTCCAATAACATCGCAGTTTCCCTTCTGCAATGCAGAACAAAAACCTATATTCGGAAGAGAGAGAGGGGGGGGGGGGATAAAAAAAACCTACCAAAACGCTATCAGATTGTTGCCATCAAAAAGACGATCGATGAAACGTAATTTCTGGGAAATTTCCATCCTCGCGGTCTTGTGATGGTCGACAAAACGAGGGGTCCTTCTGATGATAAGAGGAGGTGACAGATATACATGGAATTTTCCAGAACCCCCTTTGGGGAGGAAGAGGAGGAGTAAGAAAAGAAGAAGACGAGGATGAGGAGAAGGAGATGCTTGGATGCTCTGATTTATCATCCTATCGAATTTTTGATAAGATTATAGACAGCGAGGGTAAATGCACTGTCTCCGGGGTTCAACCTTCCTTTTTATCATCATCCCAGGTAAAAAAAAATATTATACACAGGGTATCCCCAGAAATGAAATTTCCAACTTCCCAAACCATTCAAATTTTTAAACAATTTTCACTAACCATCCTGATTAAGAAAAATTGAAAAAAATAATGTTTTACATCACAATTTACTTGAATTTGGGATCACACAAACTTCACTACCCTACACATGTGCTTCACTGCAATACACATACGCTTCACTGCAATACACATACGCTTCACTGCAATACACCTATGCTTCACTGTCCTGCACACGTACTTCACTGCAATACAAATAAGCTTCACTGACCTACACATTAGCTTTACTGCAGTACATACAAGCTTCATTGAAATACACATGTGCTTCACTGCAGTACAACTGTGCTTCACTGCCATACTCACGTGCTTCACTGCAATACACCGGTGCGCCATTGTAGTACAACTGTGCTTCACTGCAATACACACAAGTTCCACTGCAGTACAACTGTGCTTCACTGAAATACACATAAGTTTCACTGAAATACACCTGTACTTCACTGCAGTACAACTGTGCTTCACTGCAGTACAACTGTGCTTCACTGCCCTACACACGTGCTTCACTGCAATACGCACAAGCTTAACTGCAATACGCACAAGCTTCACTGCAATACGCACAAGCTTCACTGCAATACACGCAGGCTTCACTCCAATTCATAAATTTGGAGGCACACACTAAGTAAACGGGAATGCCCTCTGAAATGATGGTCAGTTCAC
Source organism: Ophyiulus pilosus (assembly GCA_033995625.1). Classification (NCBI taxonomy): domain Eukaryota; kingdom Metazoa; phylum Arthropoda; class Diplopoda; order Julida; family Julidae; genus Ophyiulus; species Ophyiulus pilosus. Next base: position 2,533 of record JAUJYV010000737.1, on the reverse strand, counting down.
ATTTTGACTATATAATCGAAGTATTTTTGGGTTCATGACAATTTCCGATCACAATTGTATTTCACCCACATCTTGATAATTTCGAGATTAAGATAGTCAGTTACTTCTGGACGAATCCTTAAATTAAAAAATTAAATTAAAAATTTACATTGTGATTTTGTACAAATCTTGGCCCCACAGAATTTCCCTCTTCAATATTCATTGTTATCCCTCACAAAAGACGAATGGTGGTGCAGTTTACTTTCCATTTTCAGGACATCAAACAATGCCGGTCTACAAATCACTTTTGACAAATTGTTAGATGTCAGGAGGGCGTGTCACGACATTCTCGTGTACTTATTTGCCTTCTTCAACTACTTTGCTTTTACAAATTGAACAAACGTGATCTTTTTTTGTTGTCATTGTTTTGCATTGTATATATTGGCTGTAATTTGATCTTATATCAATACCCTGAGGAACTGAACGGCGATTAACCTCAAGAAGGAGGACACAAAGGGAGGGGGTTATCTGACGCCAGTCTCAATCCCCTCCCCAACCACCGGTGGCAAACAGAAGCCACTGAAGTGTCAAGTGCAGTTAAAGCACTACATGTTACCAATAAAAGCTAAACAAACAAAGCAATAAAAACGCCAATAACAAACCAGAGTGCAAACAAGGTCCTGGAGAGGAGTGTTTCAAAGAAACCACCAATAAGTCCACTGATGGAGTTGAGCATCTGTTTTCTGGACCATGCAACTGACCATCCAACCAAAGAATATGAACAAGTTATAAACTTGACATTGGCATATGGGATAGTTAGTTAAGAAACGATAATAAATGTATAGTCAGAAACATGAAAAGCATGTCGTTGATTAGAGCAGAAGCATTTGCTCAATTTCAGCATTTGAAGCATTTGTTAGCCATCTTGCTTAGGGCATGCAGAACAGTTTTTAATTTAAAAAAATATTGTCCAGTTTATGCTCAAAACTGGACAACACGAATGCGTTGACTCCTTCGAGGAAAATTGTGCAGATGTAGAGCATATGCTACGTTAGTAAAAGTTTGGAGCACAAGCACTTGCTTAATTTGAACTTTTAAATATATATTTGCAATTTACAACTTCTTAAACCACACAGGAAATGAATTTAAATAAAAACTAAAAACCAAATTGGAGCAGAATGTGCTTTTACGGAGTAGATGCTCCATTTTAGTCAAAAGAGCAGAATGTGCAGTTATATAGAGCAAATGCTTATTTTGGAGTATAAGCAAAGATTGGAGACACTTGCTTAATATGAACTTTGAAATATTTGCAGTTTACAACAAAAACTGCCTAAACCTCACAGGATATATAATTCAATAAAGACTCGGAGCAGACATTGGAGCAGAAGCATTTGCTCAAGTTGAGAAATGAAGTTTTTGGTGTTCATCTCATTATCAGTGGGTTTTTTTTGGTTATTTCATGGTATAAACTTTTCACTTAACCATTATTAGGGCACCTCAACCACCGCATGGCTAATGCTCATGTTTTTTGGGGGTATTTGTGTTGTTTTTACCCCCCTTGAGACTATCGTGCAATTATGGCATAATGCAGATGGTCGCCAAATTTTTGTCTGCCTCAATTTGGTACCAGGACCAACGCCCTTTTCTGTTGCTCCATAAAGCACGTTTATGTCAACTAAATCGTGATCTGGGCGAGAAAAAAAAGACATTATATGTCTAAGTGATGTCCTAGATGGTTATGTCATTTTTGTGACTTAGTTTCTTCAGCGATTTATTGTCAATTATCCGCTAATTAGGATGCATATGTGGTTATATATGGGCATTCAGCGGTTATGCATGGACGTTCAGCGGTTGCGTACAGACGTTCAGCGGTTGCGTACGGACATTCAGCAGTTGCGTACGGACATTCAGCGGTTACGTGTGGACATTCAGCGGTTACGTGTGGACATTCAGCAGTTGCGTACGGACATTCAGCGGTTACGTGTGGACATTCACTGATTGCGTATGAGCATTCAGTGGCTATGTGTGGACATTCAGCGGTTACGTAGGGACATTCGGCGGTTACGTAGGGACATTCGGCAGTTACGTGTGGGCATTCAGCGGTTACGCAAGGGCATTCAGCGGTTACGCAAGGGCATTCAGCGGTTACGCAAGGACATTCAGCGGTTGCGTGTGGACATTCGGCAGTTACGTGTGGACATTCACTGATTGCGTATGAGCACTCAGTGGCTATGTGTGGACATTCAGCGGTTACGTAGGGACATTCGGCAGTTACGTGTGGGCATTCAGCGGTTACGCAAGGACATTCAGCGGTTACGCAAGGACATTCAGCGGTTGCGCACGGACATTCAGCGGTTACGCACGGACATTCGGCGGTTACGCACGGACATTCGGCGGTTACGTACGGACATTCGGCTGTTACGTACGGACATTCGGCGGTTACGTACGGACATTCGGCGGCTACGTACGGACATTCGGCGGCTACGTACGGACATTCAGCGGCTACGTACGGACATTCAGCGGCTACGTACGGACATTCAGCGGCTACGTACGG
>JAUJYV010000736.1:0-29536 GCA_033995625.1 Ophyiulus pilosus | reverse complement strand
CTAATCTCGCACATTTACAGAAACGCGTGTTTAATTTAATACTTTTAAAAACAAAAACAGATAGCATGACAACTTAACTTTACTATACATAAAGCCTCACTCTCTTATTCTCTTTCCACCCCATTTTATATTCGTTCAAAGCATATTGCCAAAGTGACATATTGTGTTGCATACAAGTCTCAGTTTAATTGATGACATGTTAAAAATTGTCCCTCGGCAATTTTTATTTCAATGGACATACTGCTAGTCTAGTTTCAGAAGTCACATCGACATCACTTTTCATTTAATACACCTGTCAGACAGAAATCACCTCACGGTACCAGATTTCTCGGTGATCCCTAGGATAATACCCGAGGTAAAAGAGGGCAATTTTTCTTACCTTACATATATGTGTTTCAGAGCTACGGATGCATTCGGACACCTTGGCATATTCATCTGTTGCAGTACACTATCCCATGTACGTGCATCGTTGACCTTAAAACAAGAAATAAATAATCATTCAATAACTCCATAATATGAAAACAGCAACACAGCTACTCGTTTCTAATATTTCGCAGTTTAAATTTAATACAACAGCCCCATGTACACATGAGTATGGTATGGTGACCACCTGTGCAACGATTTAACGACATCTTGTTTTGGGCACCTGTGGCAATTCATTTTTCTGGAATGGGTATGATTTTTCATATTTAATTATTACTCAATCTTAAATTAATATGAACTTTTTGAAATATGTAACGGAAGGCCCTGCAATTCACTAGGGCACAAGGTCATGTGGGCATATTCCCTTAAACGGCGATGCCATCAGAAAATGCATCATGCCCTTTCAGACTGTTGAGCTACTGTCAACATAGTTGCATTATTTATTAATCCTTACTAGTGAATAAATAGCAAAGCAGAATATGCAACGCAGAGACCATGTTATTGCCAATTCGGGTAATTAACCGTATTTAGTTTTTTTATCCAGATATTTACGGCATTAGACTTTAGGGAATACGAGGGCAGCAAGAATGAATCACCGATGAAGGATACGAAGGCCATAACTTTTGGAGGAGCAACACCACCAGCATTTACAACAACAAAAAAACTGCACTTCTGAATTTCAGTTTTAGGAAATTATAAAAAACACCTCAGGTCAAAGGTCGTCGAGAGAAATTATGACCAGTAGAAAATACATTAGAATTTGACACCGGTGAAAGTTTTAGATTGGTCACTGGTGGTGCGTGTAACATGTCGTTATTTCAATATATATCTATCAGCAGTAATAAATCCATACATGGCAATTGATTTTTGGCTGTGGATTACAAATTCGACCCTCGCATAAGGATTCTCCTTTACTTTCGGGTAATGAGCTTATATTTGAGGGGGAAAAATTGAAATTAAAAAATGCAGGCGATTATACCTTCGTAGCAGCTACATCACCCTGTTATGTCAGTATTGATTTTCAAGCACGAAATATGTTCCTAACACATATTTCGTGCATGTTTGTATCGGATAGAAACTGGCAGATAAGTTCATTGCCCTTGTCTCCTCACGCCAGTGAGTTTCGTTTACTTTTTTTTAACCCTTGCCGAATGGCCACACGAACATGGAGCGGATGCAGGTGCTCTGCCGAAAACCTCCCCGTCCGCACGTCGGGGGTGAAGATAAACCCAAATTTTCACTTTTGAATTAGGTACCAGTTTTCCCTAGTTCGGGTAAATGAATGGGAAACTGTGTAAAACAAGATGGTGTTGAATAAAAGCACGTTTGGGAGGCCTGCGCCGGTCCTCCATTATCACGAACATATAGCCTCTAGGCTAGGCCTGGTCAAATCGCCAAAAATGTAAAAAAAAAAAAAAGTGAGCTTGAAAAGGGGAAAAGTTTACGTCGAAATAGATTGTTCGTCGATGTAGCGAACGTATCGGTCGTCTAGACCGGCGAACCCGCACACCCCGTGTAAACTTGAAATTGGTTTTAGAGGCCAGACTCGCAAAATAGGCCTAAACGATAGACGAGTATAAAAGTGTTTTTTCTCGAATATAAATGCGAGCGCGGCACCCCTTGTGCGCGACGCGTTTCCAGGCTCTTATTTGAGGCTTTAAATAGGCTAGAGTCGGTGGTATCGATCAATAGGCCAACGGTCTATGCGATGCCCGACAATTTTGGAGGTAAATTCAAGTTGAACCCCACAAACCTTGTGCCAGCCACCCCGAGCAGTCACTTGGCTGTACAACGTACAGAGATCCACTTCGCGGCCATTTATCCTGGGTGCATGGCGGAAAGGGGTGCTGAAAATACAAGGATTTCTCAGTGAATACCATTCCCTCTTAGGTGAAAATCTAAGGAAAAGGTTGAATGAAGGCAGGCCCGTGCTAAAATGCCCAAAAACTTACTTTCGACTGTCGTGAAACTGGCGCAATTCCCGCACGAAAGCATTGTGTTCTCTTTCGTACGTGTACGGATCTTTATTCAAGTGACTTGCCATTTTAAGTCGGATGCTTTTTCGCGCACAATTACAAGAAATAGTCACCTGACGCAAACACTACATGATTCTGCGTTGACGAACATCCGTGCGGAAGCGATGAGGGCACGAAAACGAGCGAAATCGAAGGGAAAATAATCCGAAATCGGCGAGCAAAATGAAGTCTTCTTCACACTGCTAGCAACACTATTGTTGATGTGGCTACGTATACGCTCTCTTCGCAGCCCGCCGAATCCATGCCGAATTTCGTCGTGAAACGCGCACCGTGGCGAAGCTCGAGCACCGATGGACGTAATCCGGGCTGCGATGCATACGAAAGCGAAACTATACCGCCGATATTATCCGCAATTCCGATTGTTCAGCGTTTAGGCCTGGGACCCCGCCAATTTCACCATTGTCTATGGGAAAAAGAGATTAAGCCAAGATGGCGGCATTTCGTTGGTGCTGAACCCAAAATGGGATTCGAAATGCGACTGGCGCGGCCGTTTTCCACCGCCGCTCGCGTTAGCAGTTACGCTCCAGAGGGCGCTGACAACATGCTGTCTAGAACCGGTGTTCCCGAGGGATTCCCTCCTACTTGTAGACCATCGAACGGGATTCATTCTTTGGATTATCTTCATTTTCTCTTTTATTAAATCTTGTTCTAGTCGACGCTTGGCTGGAATCTGTACATAATTAATATACGTTATGACAATCGAAATGATATCTTGAAAAAGCTGTCGACTTGCGTTTGGACGGGTGCGAATTTAATTATATGAATTAAAATTAATTTACATATCTATGTACTACTATAGTAGACCTAAACTAATTTTGATTAAAAATTGTACAAACTACCCTAATATTATGGTGGTGATTGAACTCGTCTTGAAAGAATGTTGAATAAATTGAAAATTGCATAAAAACACTAAAATGGGATTTATTGAAATCGTCACGTCTAATCGTGTCAACGCTGACGAGATTTTAGTTCAACTAGTTATTTAAACATTAGATTTCTTATTTTGCAATTTAAAAATAATAAAGAAACATTGATAAGCATAATGTATACGAAAGGACGATAGGCAGGAGGCGCCTCTGGTGTCAATTTCGTGAACGCCTGTTTTCGTAGGTTTCGAAAATACGGGCAAGCGTCGAGCAGATGGGGATTTGATGCGGATATTAAACATTATTTTCGAGGAAAAATATTCGTTCGGCTCTTAAAATTGAACGCTTAATATTTCGTCTATAATGTTCCGAACATAGCTTTCCAATTTTTATGGTTTAGAGTAGAAAATAACGGAGCTTTGAACTTAACAAGAAATAGCCGAAAGCGATCACGGAGGTGTTGGGAGAGGAGACGACTCGAGCAGTTCATTAAGTCGAAGGGTTGTTTGGCGCCCAAAAAATGCATGACATAAAATGTATGAAAAAAAAACAATAAAAGATAAACGAGACAGTATATTCCAGAGATATTACATCATTCGGCTAAGGTTTATTTTTTGATAATGTATTCCGTATTATCAAGAGTTAAAATTTTACTTTTGTCATTATACAGGCCATGAAAATTATAATGGGAATAGCTGGGAGAAAATTATTTATATATGTACATTAAACGTGAATTAACGCAATATACGAACTATAGTAATAAACTGGGAATATATGTGTCAAAACCCTATCAGTATATTACTAGTTTTTGATCAGTTTCAGAAATTAGTCAAAAACTGGTAATAAGGTGATCGTGTTTGATTAAAAATGAACACTTTACGATCAGAAAATTACAATTTTCGACAGTTTGTGATGAATCATAAATTGATGAGGTTCTAAAAGTGATCAATTTTCCAAAATTATTATATTGATTATTAGTATGCGACCAAAAAACAGCGAAGGAGTTTTAGCAGTTCGTATACTTTAAAATATTTCATTATTAACGAACATTTTAACACTGAAGATTAAACGAATCTTACTCTGGTTTTTCATTTTCATAAACATAAATTATGAAAACAGTTAAGAAATTGAATTTTAATACACAGCATATAGTGCGCTCATACCTAGTTGACAGTTGTCACAGAGTGGGCTACGCGTGATCTCCCTAATCGAGAACGGTTATTTCTTAACTAATAAACATTCAAGCATCTCCAAGACCTTGACCTCAAATGTTTTGGGTGGTAGCGAACCCTTTGGCTACAAGGACAAGGAGGACCTAATTTTCACCCGCTCGATGCCTTCCGCGTTCTGACGCAATCGAGGAATTTCCTGATTACGCGTCTGTCTGGCACACACGTGTATGGTGGTAGTAGTAGTCAGTATAGGAGCATGGGAGCTAGCAAGGGACGAGTGCCCGAGCCAGCCTTGACCTTCACCGAAAGAGCGAGTCCAGCGCACGCTCGGAAAAGCGAAATTAGGTCATCGAACATACTGCATGATGCATCGGGGATTCCACGGAGAACGCCAGCATAGATATGCTACAGCACCCCGGTCCACCTCTAAAAACTCATGCAGCATACTCACTGTCTGTCAATACTTCTTCAATATGAATTTCGGTGAAGGCTAGGCTGGACTTGAAGAGAAGATGGACAGCCGTTGGAAGATGTCATAAGAATGCCTAATACATTCATATGACAGTGGTTTATATCCAGCACCCCTATGACACAGTAATCCCCGGGACTCCCCCCTCACAAATCTATAACTCACATTGTACCACGCCTTCCTTCCCTTCCCCAGCTACCTATCCCTCTAATACAGTGGTTCTTAACCTTTTTGGAGGTACTGACCCCCCACCAGTTTCATATGCCATTCACCGAACCCTTCTTAACCTTTTCGAACCCTTTTCAATATAAAAACAAAAACATAATTTGACCTCCACCGAACCCGGGAGACCGACTCACCGAACCCCTGGGGTTCGATCGAACCCAGGTTAAGAACCACTGCTCTAATACATTCATACGACACTAAATCGACGCTAAGGCTGTGAAATGCTTCACATTTTAGCACAATTCACAACTCGGAGAAAATCAGTTCCGTGCGCATTCGCAATTCACATACGCCGAAATCAGCGTTTCCGGCTGGAGCTATCAGCCTCTCACGCCTCTGATGTGCTATTACCAGTTACATTTTTAGACAGCGGAAATGATTGTAATGACCACATCATTGTTTGGGACGTCACAGCTGTTTATAATCAAGCCAGTGATTTAATCCCAATCTAAATAATATATCATTCTCACTGTTGCGTTCGAGAGCTCCTAGAATATGGGTTCCAAACTTTTTATCTTCAAAATGTCCTTAAAAAGTCTTTAAAACTTACTTGGCTTTTTAAAACGTATAAACAATGCTGGAACTCGAGCAGAATTCACCCTAAATTTCAAAGACTAGCTTTACTTTCCGGAAAGAACTGCAGAAATCAGAATTTCAGAACATCGAATCAGAAAAAAGAACTATTGCATGTGCTACCTTCCCATGCTAATGCACATGCAAAAGTTCTAAAAAGCGCAAATACAAGAAAATGCCAGCAACACTCAGACTGCTCATTTTTCAATATTGGCTATCTAGAGGTGTTATTGTGGCAGCTATAGATATGTACGCGTATATAAATTGGATTTTTTTCTCCATATTTTTTCTCTTTGCCTAAATAACGGCTGCTTATGCAGGCACATTTTCAGACAGCGATCATCTTTGAAAAAGCAATACTAAAAGTTAAATACACCGCTAGGAAGCACTGAACCAGAGCAAATCGATTTGTATTTACCCTGAGGATAAATACTACGTCTCGAGTGTCAGTTTGAAGCTATAAAGCTTCAAAAGCGATCCGGGTAATGTTTGAAACTCTTCAATAAACTCATCATTTAGAGCACGTAATTAATATATTAGTTTTTTAAAAAACCCTCTGAAATGGCGTGATGAGAATTTAAGTAAAGAACAATTGAATAAGACGCATTTATGGACCACCCCAATTCCGCAACCCGATTCCCCGTTCTTTATGGGCGAACCTTTAAGAAAAATATCCTCTGTGCGACCTTGAAAATGCACGAGCTTAGCCATGGCGTTTAGAAGAAGCGCCATTAGCAATCGCTAAGCAGACTCTTCTCCTTGCTCAGAAAGACGAGACTCGCCATGCCGTACAAACGTAAGAAATACCATTTCGGAGACACTCATTTAAGCAAAAAATACAAGACTAAAAGGAGAACTAAAGATTTGGATGAAATTGATAATGATATGAAACCTAATAATGCCGAAAAATTGCTAAATCAAGAGGTGGATTATGATTTGCCAGGCAGTGCCCAACACTACTGTCTGCATTGCGCGTAAGTACTTTAGTTTTACGACCTTCTTAGCAGCTAATACAATGTCTAAAATAGTTTTTCTCGTCTTACTTGCTATCTTTCAGTCGTTATTTCATCGACGAACATGCCTTAAAGGAGCATATGAGAAGTAAAGTCCACAAACGAAGGTACGAGCAATGGTGAAACATCTACATGTTGACACGTGGTCGCATTGCATCTGCTGAAAATGATGGCAAAAATATTTTAAAAAGAGTGCTTATTTAGCGTTACTGTGATCGGCTTAAACGACCGTATTTAGGGAAACCCCCATCATTTGTCTGAAAGTAACTGTCACATATGTACAGTTTAACCCATAGACAACCTTAACATTGGTTGGTAATAAAGCACAATAATTGAGTACGTTTTATAATGCATGGTTAACTAATTCAAACTTGCCATTTCTATTTTAGGTTGAAGGCCCTAGAGTTGGAGCCCTACACGCAAGAGGAAGCGGAAGCCGCGGCTGGGATGGGATCGTATAAAGCACCCAAACTTCGAAAAATTGAAAACCAGCCTATGAAAGAAGCAAAAATTGATGTAGATTAAAACAATAAAGATAATTTATTATTTTACAAAACGTTTTACTCGACTTAATTGCAGCAGCGAAACTAAACCACTTCTCTAGATTACTTTCTTAAAATATGTCTGGTATTTAAACGCAGTCCAAAGAGAAGTTTGATTCAATTAAACATCAGACAGTTATTTAAGCACGATGAATGGTTTTGTTTTTGAACGATTTAATAATAAATAAAAAAAAATGATTAAAATTCATGAATCTGGTCGACAGTTTTATTACTGGCTAATGTGGCAAGATGAGGAATCGCATAAAAACTGCAGTGATAAACAACCTCACACGCAATTTACTTATAATCTAATATAATATATGTATACGAATTTTTCTTACACATGTTAAAAACTTTCATCCTTGGGGTTATTCCCTAAAGGAGCTACCTGAAAGATTACAATCTAAGTTATTCACAAGCTCGTTTTCCAATAAAGAATATTTGATACAACAAGAATTTACAGCAAAACTTTCCTCCAAAACATTAACAAAGTGTTCACTTAAGCGTGGGACATTATACAACCTTATTCCCCTTATGAAAATGCCCTCTCACTGAGACCTGTAATAAATTGGAAAAGTATAAATAAGATTGTCTTACAGATTTTTATGACACGTTTCTCCAAACTCTGACTATCTCGTTGTTTTCACCGATCAAACACCTTGTGTGCCTCCAAAACACTAAAACCAGAGTTTGGCGAAATCGGTCATTCACTCCTACGCTACAGAATTGGGAATACAATTGAAAGAGTTTTTACAAGTGTGAAAATTAGTTCAAGTCATCACAAAATCAAAGTAATATTCGGTTCCTCTAAATTTATCCACTATAAGAAAAATAGGCTTGTCCTGTCACAGATATTCAAGCTTAATATGTACACAAAATCATTTTTACATTTCATTATTGGTATTTTATGAATTTTAAAATTAAACCTTTTTGAGATGTTAATTATCCAACCAAAGGAATTTTTTATTTAGGTTTGTTAACAATAATTTTGATTGAGCTAAATCAAGATTTTAAAGGATGTACAATTTCTTATCAAATAACTTTTCCCTACATTATTCAGAAAATGGATTTGCAAATCAGGCAATAATTTAACTAAATTTTCTCAAATTTGTACACCCTTTCCCCATCCCCCTTTCCAAATTCCCATTGTTATTAAAATCATAATGGAAAAAGTGAACTCTTATTCACAAAAATACAATAAACGATACGAAGTTGGAATGCTGCGATTAAAAAGCAATAAGCAATATAATATACTCAAAGTTTGCAGACGACTGACTACACACACTTACATGTAAACATGTTTGTCAACGTTTAATCATCAGTAGTAGCTGTTTTAAATTTAAAAACCTGCTGTCTGAAAATGTGAGGACTGTAAATAAATAATATTTTGCAGATCCACACATTAAATAAAATGTAACTAGTTCAAAACGTTTAAATACGTGATCCATTAAAATAAATAATTACCTGCAAATTCAGTAGTGTGTCCCTGACATTCATGCGAAAATATGCTAACGAATGAATAAATCAACGAATATATAAAGAGAAACACAGTTTTAAAATGAACACCGTTACATCTTCCCGATGTTTCGATTTTAAATAAATTGAACTTGTTGAACTTTTAATATTTTTGCATCTCTGGTGAAAAGTTGTTATCGGGACGGCAGAAGATGTTTCCAGCATTTTAAAATCTCGGGCCGTTTAATCTTTTATACCTTCCTAGTTATGCTATTTTAGTTTTAGAAGAAAAATTGTCTTAAAATACTAATGATCAATCTAGGGTAAAAATTGAGCAAGAAGATGCACTTTATTTTTCACTTTTGGTTATTATGTGTATAGATATTTGTTTGAAGTGATTATGTGAATAAACAGCGTGAAATAATATTAAAAGTACAACAAATGTATCGTTCAAAATCACTACAGCGCAAAATTTAAAAGTGCATACATTGGAAAATCTCACAATTTTGCTTAACAAGTTCTCCGAACGTTAATTTCCAAACTAAAGTATGTTCTCTTTAAAAAACCGTGTTTATAGCAATATAATAAGCTTACATAAATGCTAATTTGAATTCTTACTGTTAAAAATAATAAACAAATATTTATACAGTTAACGGAACCACTTTTAAACCAATAAGCAATAACCAATTAAAACACATTCTTACAAGGCCACCATCTTTTCTCGAAGGACCTTTAGGGAATTGGATTAATGGACTGGGGGTTTTACGTAAAACAACGTCTCCAAAAGAAGCATTTCTTCTAATGTTTTGTTTTCACCCAAAGTTGAAGAGGGAAATTAATTTACAAACTCGGGAAGAAAAATAACAACTAATACGCAATTAATTACCAAACAAGAATTTTACCTGGACAGGAAAATTATTCTGTAAAAATCTGATCGTGGTGACTCATTAAATACTCTGTAAAGTGATTTATTGGTCCCATCGAGGACAGAGTGGCTTGGGTGTTCTGCAACCAGACTAGATTAGGTCCAAATACAATGGCCAAATTGGAGGCAGTCATTTTATTCAGGTCACTTCTGTCCATTACCTAGAATACATGTTGCATTTTTATCAGTGTATCGAAAACAAATCCTTTCAATCATCCCATACATTTAGATTTGTTTATTATTTAAAACTTAAGTTAAAAAAAATAGTTTACCTTGGCTAAAAAGTCCAGAATGTATTTCAGAAGTTCATAATTGTCCCTCGGAAGTCGATGAAGTATCATGACTTTTGCTAATTCCAATTTTTCTGACTTAGACGACCCTTTAATTATGAGGAATCATACAAATTAATAAGGCAAATTCGTTCGAGAAATACACACTGTATAACGGCTGCTGAATAACACAACTAACTCTGAAATCCTATGACATCGTTATACAAATCAAAGGTGAGAATAGGCTCTATGAGCTCACGAAGGAAAAGTTTTAAAATGACAGCAGCTAGATGAGGATCTGAACGTTCGGCAAAATCCACTTTCTTTCCTGAAAAGCAAATAAAAGAAAAATATTCGTACGAATTATAGAAACTAATTCACAGGCAGTTTTATCTAAGCGCACCTTCGTTAAACCAATTTTGAAGCTCCTTTACAGCAGAAGCGCTGGCAGAACGTCGAAACAAACCTTCAGTTTCCAAAACTGGAAAAAAAAGGATTTTAATATATCTATAAAATACTACCAATTATAAAAAATGTATTTATTGATACGCACTATCGGGATTCTGAAGATATTCGATGCACTGCCTCACTACAGGTGGAATAGGATCTCCGTTGTTATGCTCCTTGATACTAAGAAAACATTAAAAGCTAATGCATGTTAGACATTTCACCATCAGAAACCAAAAAAACAAAAATATGTAAAAAAAAAGCACTCACAATTCGAGAGTAACTTTAAATTGCTGCGTTTCAAGCTGCGTGTGGAATGTTGAACTTTGTGATGATGGGATTTTTGAGTTTTTTGATAATAATCTTGTATTGTGCCTGGAGACAATAAATTTTTCAAAAATGAGTTTTTCGTGAAAGTAAATTAAATTGATTTGGAAAAAAAATCACCTTTTACTTACTCTATAACTTCAGGTGGAATAACCAATTGCTCGAGCCGAAGAAACTGTTTTAACTCGTGGAGATAATTGACGTACATAACTTTCTTGCCAAATTTCACGCTGAAAAACGCAAAAAGAATTATTCCAGGGTAAAAGTAGTATAAGATGAGGTAAATATTCGATAAATTACACCAAAATACCTTATGGCAGCTTTGAAAATTTGCCATAGGACTTTTATGAAACCTGTTGGATGTACAAGATACAAAGCCTTCAGATTTTTCTTGTATCTATAAGCAAAACAAAACAGAGGAATTATATTTTAAGGTCAAAAACACAACTGCGATGGTAGATTTAATGGGATCCATTTATCTTTTTCTTTTAAAAACATGCACAAGTCAGATCAACAAATTGCTCATATTAGAAACATGCTACAAATAGTATGTTAGTTTTTTCAAACTATTACCTTTCCCGTGTCAAATCTTATCGACTATTAATACTTTTTAATATAATTACAGAGAAGTGCAGAAGAGGTAAAACACGTAATGCAGTCGGCCTGCATACTTACTTTCTATCAAATGTTTTGTATGCCTGCCAAAGCCATGATATCGAAGGTTTGTTTTTGCTGGTTAAACCATAGTGGAAGTATACGAGTGAGTAATCGTTTTCGACGTACTGATCTAGCGTAAACATCAGGTACCTGAGAGACACACATTATTTATTAATTACTCTACGAAATATAGCGTAAGCAACCATTCAATACCCCTTTTACAATAAACAACCAAACTTTTCTAACCTAAAAAACTTATCGTGGCAAAAATTCTTGTTAGAGGGAAGTTTAATTGCTGATATCACAATCACCTTACAGCCAGAGAGGTCATCACCTATTAAAGATAAAAGACAGATATAAAAAGTTGGTTATGTCGTACATAAATCTTTCTGGAAAAGTTTGGAACGTAGACAAACCAGCCACTTCTACGATTCCATATTGAGATATATCGGAGTAGTCCACAGCCTCTACTCCATTTTCAACAGGCAACAGGGATGGTGGAGGATCAAATCCAATTTGTTCCTCAAAGTTCTCGTCGATTGTGCCATCAGATACTGGAGATTCTAAATATTCGCCCGAATCATCTTCTTTCTCCAGATCTAATAAACAAAAACAAATAATGAAGAACTTCCTTTCTATGATCCAAATGAATCATCCCGGTATATCTTGCACGTTTTCTCGCAGCATTTTCATCGTAAAATCCATTTTGCACATTGAAAAACGCATCCTTTTCTTCGTATTATAACCTCGAATAATCAACATCGCTATTGTTTATCGCTTTCAAACAAATAAAGATGGGAGTTCCTTGGCTAAATTTAAAATTTAATTTCAACATTCCACCCAAAAGATGTAGTAGGATCTAAAATTTAAATAATAAGGGTGGGGAAAGACGATTTCATTTAACCTTTAGATTTCCTGGACATTTACGCAAACTATGACAAGGACGATGGTGGAACCAAAACGAGGAGGGAAAAGTTAAATGAATTTACATTCCAATGATACCGAGCTTAAAAAAAATATATTTCCAGTTCTGAAAATCAAGTTATGTATTAAACGTTTTGACAAACATATCAGCTAATTGCACTAACACTGCCCAAAGGAAAACTAGATCTCGCAATGGCTCTTATACTCTTAATTTATTACGATGCCTTTTGATATAACATTCAATCGTAACGTTTAAAACACGGTTGGCAAAATTTTGTCCGTAGTGTGCGCCAAAACTTGATATTTTTGCTAAAATGAGTTTTCCTCGGGGCAGTCATTCTATAAAAGTAATTAAGTTATGAGCAAGGTGCAGAATTATTGCTGTCCAGTGTGCATAAACTCGAAAATTAACAATTAATACGGGTAATTGCAACTAGTAATCAACTTAAATATGAAATATAAAAGAAAAAAAAAACATTGCAAATTATTATCGAGCCAGGCAAAGCAATTTAGTAAGTGTGAATGCGAGTGCATAAACGTGTCCCAAAGTGGTGATTCACAACACAATGAACAGTTGTTGGAAACTAGAAATTCTCCAGAGACGTCTAACCACACTCCCAATTAAAACATGCAACGCTCTGTTGTTACAATTGTCCATTATTAAAGTGAATGAGAAGTAGAAAAAAATGAATACCCAACCAGGTTGGAGAAACAACAGACCTACAATAACTAACTGACACAAACTGGTTGGCTTATCTGGATTCTGACAATGCCCTCAAATATAATAGTACTAGAATTCCTGAATACCTATAATTCCTTTTACAGATATGTAGCTGCCTTATTATCAGTACTGAGGCTGATGAACTAATATGTCAAAACTTAATATAACACTATGTTGCATGGAATAATGTAAGCAACAATTTCACATAGGGTCAACTGCAAATACCATACATTATAATGCATTTAGAGATAGCGTTACATATTAAGTGTCAAGCCATATCCAGACAAAAACGATTTTAGTACCAGTGAAAACGAAACAACGATACTCGGGCACTTCGTGTCAAGTACAGCACAAGTCAAAACAACTGATAAAACTGGAATTTTAGGAAAATATGTTCAAGTACTCGCGCCTTTTAAAGCTTCCTCAAATACAAGTAGTACAGTTAGGGGCCATTCAAAAAGGAAGTCCTCAAGGAGGGGGTAGGGGGTTTTGCTGGTATGTGGACACTATGCGGACAGAAAGGGGGAGGGGCTATAGCCATTACGGACGTCCACTAATGATGGTATTTTTCAGTTTTTGGATTTTCTGTTTAATTAAGTTTTAAAGGTCAGTGAAATGGGGGAAAGGGACACCAGAAGACATCTGGGTCAAAACGGACAACATGTGGACAGGGGGTAGAAAGGGTCTTCGTAGGAAGGTAGGAAGGAATTTCGAGAACGTCCTTTTTGAATGGCCCCTTAAACAAAAAAATACTTAGTAATTGTCAAATAATAAGTTGAAGCATAAGAAGTGTGATTCTTGGTAAATGATGCAGGTCCATGCTCAGCCAAATCATGCAGTATGTGTGCAATGAATCGTAACCTCAACTTTTATGAACAACGCTACTTTGAAAATGTGTCGTGGTCAACATCTTACCAGCTGTCTGTTCGAGTTCAGTATCATCGAATTCAAGTTGAGGTTCATAATCGTGGCAATCAGACAAGCTGCTGCTGTGAGATTCATCTAAACAGAAAGGAATGTGCAAAAAAGGACACAATGATCAGTGCTCGACGTCACATACAACGTGAACCTGAAAAATCAACTGCTTATATACTGAAACAAGTCATAACACGCGTGTAAGCTCATTTGCAGCAGTGTATACAAACAACGCAAAGAAAAGCTTCGTGTGTTCTTGTCATGAAAAGATACGTGTTTGAGATTGTAAAACATTCTGCAAATGTGTAGTAAAAAAAACGAAAGAATAATCTAAATGAACATGCCAAATAATATAAGTGGCGGGTGTCTGCCTTTCATATTCCACTCCTAAGTTGAGTTCAGAAACCATTTGAGTCAACCGAGTTATTTCGTGAACTCCACCAATGCAAACAGGCTTTGTAAAAAAATGCCGTTTAGGTTACAAAAATCATAATAGCCGCGCCCAATGTTGATAAGTTTTATAGTTGCATTTATCAACAAAGCTTCTTACAAATTTCATAAAGCCAAATAGCTGCTTTAAAAAACGTGTTTTTTTACTCTTTACATCACCCCTTTATCTTAGTATATGATGGAATAAGTTCTTGGAAAAAGAAGGGACTGCAGAGCTACGTACGAGTTCGTAATTTCATAAATTAATTAGATGAAGGTCGGGCTCTAGTACTTGTCTCATTATAATAGGATGAAGAACACTGAGGTGATTAAACCATACTCGAGGACAGTTCAGGAAAAAAAAAGCCATAAAAATCCATCGTTTTAACAATCGTATACAAATCAACTGTAACTTAAAACATTAATATGAAAGATAACAGATTGTTTCTTGACAATTGGCAAAGCTTCTATTCAATTTGACATCTTGCTATCATTGAAAATTATCACATGTTATTCAATATATAGTGTGGACATTCATCTTAACAATGTTATTTTTTGTAAACTCTGACCAATAGGTCATGAATGGGCAAATCTAACAGTAATAAGCGTTAGTGAAAACTCTAGTATACATTATGGGGACATAACGAGCACAACATCCACAAAACCAATCAAATTCCTAATAATTTCATATCCTACGAGGCTATGATAAAAAATAAAAAACGCCAAAGGAGAAAGAAGGTGGAGAACTTTAATGAAACGTTGTAAAAAGAAGGTTTTGCCCTTCATATGTTTCTGCGCTCTAACAGGAAACAAAGACAGTTTAATTCAGCCCTCCTTCCCACCGTCTAAAAAAATAAGGTAAATGATCAATTTTGGGATATAACGAGGCTTTGGCTGTATTCTGGTTGAAAGGTTCTCGTGGGCCTAATTTCATTAGCCATAGAAGGACATAACATCCTTCGAAAAACAATGTCAGCCTTCATGGGCTGAGCTTTGCACAGCTTTAAAAACGGGATCCACCTTTTGAATAGAGTGATGGGAACCTCCTTTGAAACTTCAAACAGAATTAATTGTTACTATTTTTCACATAAACATCTTATTCAATAACTATGCCTAAGCATAATTTTTAAATCTTAATTTATAGGCGGAGACAGGAAGTTTGACAGGATAAAGAAAACTGATTATAATTCAAAATATTATAACGCCCTAACAGTTGAGGATTGCTCGTACATCGCTGCTAGCTTATTTTTTATTAATACTAACAAAATGTCCAAACATGCTCATTTTAATGCTTGACCAAAGCTCTTGGCTTCTTGATCAGATTTAAACTCTAACCTTTACCATTTTAAGCGAAATCTCAATTTAAAACGCATCTGCTCTGAAATTTATCTGTAAGTAGTACATCGTACATCAACCAACACTGCTGAATCTGTTAGGCCTTCGTATTACATGCAGTCTCATAAACATGACAGGAAATTGCACGCAGGTCTAGGTTATATTAATGCTTATCTAGAGTTTCCGCCCAATGATAACAGCCATACTGCTACTTTAGATCATGCCAACCTTCATTGTATTAACATTAAAAGTGCATTTGAGATCAAAAAGAATTCCTTCTCTTACTAAGGCGAGCAACGTCTCAACACCATTTATTTCACAACAACGATATGCAAATTATGCAAATTAACGTTGTGAAATTTTCTGGTTAACGTAATTATTTTTATCACGAATACAAATTTAATTATACGTACCAGTGTCTAATTTCCGCGTCCCTTTGCCCTATATTATGATTTAAGTTGTCAAATAAATTCAGACCAAATGTTCTTCCCATATGAGATATAATTGAATTTGGGTTAATTGTTTGAACTGAGTATCGTTATGAATTTAAATATATTCAAAAGTAATATGA
The DNA here is from genome assembly GCA_033995625.1 of Ophyiulus pilosus. Lineage (NCBI taxonomy): Eukaryota > Metazoa > Arthropoda > Diplopoda > Julida > Julidae > Ophyiulus > Ophyiulus pilosus. The sequence goes on along the minus strand of JAUJYV010000736.1, from coordinate 13,242 downwards.
AGAATCGTATATTTTGTCCAATTCCCCGATGACCTAACGGTCATATCTCTACCCCAAAAGGGGCGGGTTACAGAATTGCAAAAAAAAAATTGGTGAGCATTGGGTCATGCAAGATTTTGATCATCAAAATTCACAAATCAGCACAAATAAACATGCCCGACACGAAATTTCTACATAAACCATAGTCCCTCACGCACTGCCAAGCTGAATTCAACTAAATTATTATAAATTTCAACAAAGTTCAGATCATATGGAGGAAAGTTCAAGTGGCAAATATACATGGATTATAATAACCGAAGGGACAACCGAGTACGCCGCCAATTATTGTATTTTACTAAACTAATGTTTAATTACCTGAGAATTGCTTCTGCGAGCCGCCTTCTTTATCAGCTTCTTCATCCATTCTAAGCTGTATCAAATGTTTATAAATTCATCGCTATTCCGAGGGTGTAATCTAGGAGTGGAAACTTAAATAATCCTCACACCCAAATCGCCATGTTGTGGAATTTTAGTTCGTTTCCCTCTCACTAATCGGCGCTAGCTTCCACGAGACGCTTTTCCGTTTCTACGGAGTCCCACGCGTGTCGTACATCCTATTACGTCATGTGAATGTCCATTACACAATAGAACTTCACAAAATCTTCGAAAAATTTAAAATTTATAACTGTTTAAAATATAAAAAAACTCAATAGACTTGATTGTGAATAAGCATAATTTCGAAATCACAAATGTCTTAAGTGTTGAAATTAAACATTCGTGGAGAAATTTGACAAAATACAAATGAAGCGCGAAATACATTTTAAAAATATGAATAATGCGAGAGCAGTTTTCAGTGAATTTCAATTTGGGGAGCATTATATTTTGTTTTTATCAATTCAACTTGTTTAAAATTGTTATAATATTGCGATTTCTAATAAGCATAAGCTTGGAATAAATTTTCAATCCTGAACCTATCTCAAGATGCCAATAAAGTGTGATAGAAAATATTCTTGAATACTGTCGAAATATGTCCAAGCACGGAATCTACTTAATGTATCGATCGAATATATAAAGATATTCCAGAGAGTAACAAACTTAATATTTCTCAAAGATGCCTTTCAAAAGCGTTGACATTTCAAATTTTCTTCCATTGAATTTATGTGAAAAAGTTTTTAGAATATGGCGCCTGTTTAGTGAATGACCTCTTTAGTTTGTTTCGCCTCTATCAAACCTGTTTAACTGAAAATTAGCTGGCTTCTTCTCCCCTATTCCACGACGATGGACTCATCTGGTCCTTTTTATGCCAAATGAAAACTCTAGTTGCACGTTGCTAGTTGATGCAATTCTAGAAGAAATTGTAGTTGAGTGCCAGCCACAAGGAGGGATCATGTAATGCTACTATCCTCAAACTGTTTCTACACAAATTAAAAGTATACTATATTTATATACTAACAAATGTGACAAATTGACTGAAGCATCTTCAGCAACGGATCTCACAGGTAAAATACTTATTTTAAAAAAAGAGTAGAGTGCATGCAATATCAATGAAGGGAATTTCGGGAAAGTTTTTCGTATAGTCACGTACAATTTTCGTGAAGGGAGCGAGGCGTACCGACCTAATTGGAAAATATTCAAGAACTTGAAAATATTGAGGAGGTTAAAACTGCACATGTTTTGTGTATGCAAAAAAAAACGTAAGTTTCATGACACAAGTTTATATTAATTTCGATCACCTTCGAGCAAGTTTATCAAGTTTTATTTGTTCTCTATCAACATCGCGTCTGGGTCACCAAAATGTTGAGTGTGCAAATGCTTAACCGGTAAAATGCTCCACTCCTTGTTGTAATTGCAGCTGAAAATACACACTAATTTTGATAGAGATCAAATAAAACTTGATAAGCTAATTAAAATACGTCAGTTTTTAATCAAAGTCAGAACAGAACGAGAAAAAAATTCGTTCTAAACCTCGAAACACCTTTTTAAATTAATTCGAACAATTGCACGTGCAAATATGCTCGTGCCACTTTTCCAACAATAGAACGATGCATGCGAGACAGTTCTAACTTTTAAAAAGACCAATCCTGGAATGGGATTCCATTAGTTAATATACCATTATTATTATTATTATTATTATTTTAAATTATATATAGTTATACACCTGAATAGTAAATTAATGTCTTAATACTTCCATTTTTATTTAAATAACCTTAGAATATGAACGCAGATTTTGATTTTTTCAGTTTAAAAACCAAGAATTCTTTAAAAAAAAAAGTAAGTAATTTATAAATGTGACGGCAATGTTCAAAATTAATTCTACTCTCCATATTTCGTTTTATTTTTGTTCTAACCTCATAATCTGATCACAACGACAATGCTATGTTATATAATACTACGCACATGCGTATGCCGTAAATAGAAACAAATATACACGATCTTGTTTAGTTCTAAGCAAATGCTCTTACTAATTGCTTTATGCAACATTTAATAAGTGAGGTAAAGATTGTACTCGCGTTTAAATTATCTCACAATAATCTTAAAACTGTCATATCTTCCAAGGAATGTTTGCAAGGTGTTTGACCGTTTTCTCGCCATCATAAAAGGCTGATAATGTATAATATTCGTGACATTTCCGGATGGACGAGGAAGTAGCAAAGGCCGACGATTAGCATAAATTGCCTCCGGTTAAATATCCATTATACTTATTCACAGCGATGATATAAAGTTCAGATCGATAACGAACACTAGTTTTTTGTTAGCTTGTAGTTGGATCAAGTATGCATTGATTAACTAATATTAAACCCGATATCAGGCGTAATTCTAGACCAATATCAAATAGGTTATCTGTCATTGTCATTCAGGATTTAAACCTAATTAATCCCATTATTGTTATATATAATCAGAGTGAAACAACCGACTGTTCGTCACACACTACGGAGACGGCTCATCCGATTAAATGATATAATAAGGGGATAATCTCAATTGACAATTTAAAAGTAGGTCTGCTCACGCTAATTGACTGCGAACAATTCTGGGTCCATCTGAGGCAATTGGATCTATACTGGACCCATAACTGATTAACGCTTCGAAGAATGTGCATCTATCCTTTTTAAAAAGTTTTACGACTGCTAGGAAGCACTTTTGACATTGCAAAAAATAAATTAATATCCATAAGTGCAATTAAACGGTTTTATGGTCAACGTGAACCACGATGCATAATGAAACTCCACGAAAGCATTTGTCGCAGCGTGAGATTATATCGGATGTTTTCATCATGCATCCACAATTTCAAAATTATGCATAAATAATGGGCGGAGGGAGTGAAGATGAAGCGATGGGCGTGATAAACGAAAAGGGTTACCACGAAAACTATAATTGCCTTTTTTTAAGTCCCAAACATGCACGCGAACAAAATTAAATTTGTTCACCAATCTGCCCAATATGGTTTAAATGTTTAAAAATTGTGAGACAAAGGGAAACCCACCAACAACTAAATAAAACTTTCAAAAAATACATAAGGGGTCATTCAGAAAGGACGTCCCCGAAATTCCTTCAAAAATTGACCCCTCACCCCCACCCCCTCTTGAGGACGCCTTTTTTGAATAACCCCTAAAATTCATTTTACCATTCATTTGAGAAAAGTAAATGTATTTTAACATTTAAATCTAGTATGTAACAAGAGTACTGTACGTTTCGAGACTGCGAGTGTAGGCTTTAGATAACCCATACATTTTCCTAGAAAAAATGAGGGAATGACTATGATAAAATATTTACCCCCTTTTTTGGACTATGCTTCGCAAATCGCATTTACAGTGTGTTAAGGGATTTTGGCAAAGCGTTATAGACATAACTTCTGCTTAAGAAATGGGCAAATATCCTAATATTTTTTTATTTTTGCCAAAAAAAAAAAAATAGCGCTACTATGGAAATGTGCCACGAATGGATGTATCGGATGTTCATTTTATCGAATCAGTGAATATTATAGTGCATCGAGTTCAGTAAACCACTTGCCAATATCGTGCGCAGGAATGCATTTTCAGTGATAATAAGAAAAAATGCCATAACAAGCCTTAATTGTAGGAAGTTTCTTCACATTTTAATAATTGATGTCCCTCGAGAAAAATGAATGCACACGCATTGTATGTACATCTAATAAAATGAAAATATATATATAAGGGGGCGCTGCGTGGAAGGGTGGGGTCCGGGAGAGGGTTAACGATAACCCTCGTCGTAATTTGGCACGTACGTGCATTTACTCCACCCAAATGTACAATCTTTTCTATTAAAAAAGAGATTTGAGATCGTGAAATCTAAAAAAAATGGTATCGGATATTTTCATCCCAAAATCAAGTTCTTATTGCAGTTTTTACAGTAGAACATTTAACTCGGTAATTTCTATATTAAATAATTAAATTTTGTATAAAATCTATATTAAGATATCGTATATTAATTAAAAAGATCAGACTAATTATTTGTTATTTATTATCCCGATTAAAAAAAAAAAAAAATCGGAATTATTAGAAATCGTAATTTGTATTTTTAATTACTGTATTTATCGGTTTTAAAAAAGGGGAAATTATTTGTATTAACCAAAGACTGCGAGCGAAACGAATTATTTTCATGCCGTGTTACCTAAAAAATTAATTATTTAGGAAATTTCCTAAATTTAATTTTGTACATAAACTTCTTGAGGGCCGGGTGTGATTTTAAATGTTTACAAATCCTTCATATGGGATGAACACGAATGTTTTGGGTTATTTAGAGCGTTTCAGTTTACTCGTTTTTGTTTTCGTTAGAACAAATTGGGGGCGTAAAAAATTGGCAAAAACGAGTGAGGGTCTTGGGAGTTGTCCTATTTTTTTTTTTTTTAACGGCTATCTTCAATTTTTAACGATTCGCCGCGAATTTTTGATATGCCACGAAGAGTTTCAAGCATCCGTTAAGAGCGTTGCACCGTCTTTAAGTCTGAGGCGAATAAACATGCTCGGCCAATTATTTTTTTTACTTAAAAGTAAAAAAAAAGCATTCATTGGACTTGTCCCAAAATTCCAGGTTTCTTCGAACAAAAAACGGAGGAATGAACTGCGTAGTTAAAAAATGCCCCAAAAAAGTTTATTTGCGTTGCATCAACACCTACCTCAATTGACACACTGCCCAAGTTTTTACTTCAGATTTACTTAAAGTCAATTCCATTACTGATTTCAAAGTGATTTCAAAGCTCATAGCGTTGAAGGTTATAAAGATCATCGTGAATATCTGCTAACTGAGGAGTGACAAATAACAGACACCAACTGGTGTTAAATAAAAGTATTATCCTTGGTATCTAGAACATTTGTAACACGTGGATAATTTGAACATTTTACAAAAAAAGTATATTTTTAGTAAAAGGTTCTTAAGCAGTAAAGTTTTAACCGCAATCGCTACTTGTACAGTACATATCTTAATTTGTGACAGTTTTTTGTGTGGAATTACCTGTTAGTTCTGCTCTATTTCCATAAAACTTTTAAAACTACATAAGCCAAAAAACCTCGTGAAGTATTAATATAGGAAGACTGCACGTACTATGCATCAGGAATCTTAGGGGCCATTCACAAACGACGTCGACGTCCCCGAAATTCCTTTAAAAATTTATCCCCCTACCCCCTGTCCACATGCCAGCAGACCCCCCCCCCTCCCCCCTCTTGAGGATGTCATTTTTTAATGGCCCCTTATACGATAATTTTACCGTTTGTTCACCCGTTGAATGTTTGGACATTTGGGTCGCAATTACCCGTAAAACTGCAAATGGGTCTTCAGAAAACTCGTGTAGACCAAATGTATCGCAATTTCTCACAGTTGAGAGATTTTGAACATGTTAGTAAGAAAACCACAAAGAAGAATAGAAAAAAAAAATTGTTATGAAATAGGTTAATGAGAAGAAAAAAATGTTTTTAAATATAAAAAAACCCGAAAACAAATGTGAAAAATGAGCCGTTAGTGACTAACGAGGTGAGTAGCCTGACAACTATCGTCGCATTTTGTGGGAAACAAGCCAATTGAGGAAACATTGTTTTGGGCTAACCGATCGATACGAACTATTCGAGTTTGCTCATTTCACTTTCTCAACAAGAGTAAAAAGAAACCATAGAAAGGATAATTTGCATGACTTACCAGCGCACGTCGATTTCAAGCACATCTCAAGTTTAAGTAAGAATCCTTTGCAATCGCACATGTTTGCAGTCAGTCCACTTTTCGGAGCATTTGTACGGTTTTTCTACTTGCACAAAAACGAAATAACAAAAGGATGCGTGGGTATAAACAAAAAATATTAGCCAATACCCCTAAGTCAAGGGCATTTAAGGCAATGAACGCGTTAAGGGAGGATAGGGGTCAAACAAAAACCTTAAGAGCAAATATGAGTAATAAATACCGCAGAAACTATTTGCAGGTATGGAGTGGAGTTAATAAACATTTCTATGAAAAATGTTACGGCACGGTGTCCATTTTGGCCCAGACCCCTCCCCACTCATAGGCGTCCTTAATTATTTTTTTAAAAGTAGGATGTCCAAAAAATGTGTTGGAACGTACAAAGGCCCATCCTATAAATTTCCAAGCACCCGTCTCGCTGCCAATTCTACGTCATATTTCCAGATTTATCTGATTAACGGAAATTTCCTGACCTCGAAGGGAAATTCCAGCATAAAATTGGTCTTTAACACAAACTTTGGCATAACACCCATAATAAGTACATTTGGGACTGGGGACACATTTCTTCTGGTGTCCATTTCCCCTTTCACTGATTTTTAAAACTTAATTAAAACTGAAAAATACCATCATTAGTGGACGTCCAAAATGGTTTCCCCCCTCCCCTCCCCTCTTGTCCACATTCCAGCAAACCCTCCCCCACTTCTTGAGAACGTCCATTATGAATGGCCCCTTATGAGCTTGACCAAAAAAATGTTTTCTTTTATGAGTTTATATATATAATCCTGACCCACATTACGTAAAAACGTTAGGGATATAATCCACCCCATCTCATCAGTCATTCCATGCATATTAAGCGCCTAAATGTCCATGCACGTTCAATTTGGTCGATGAATAATTGCATTTAGGTTGGTTTTAATAAAAAACACGGCTCAGGAATTCCACACGGACCCATCCATTGGTGGAGAGAAAAAAAACGAAAAAAACGCTGTTATGTCACTTTCCGTGCAGCTTCACCAGCAAAATGAGTAGCAAAACCCAATTAGTGTAGCTTCGCGGACGAAATTAACGTTAAATTAATTAAGAGTGACTTTTCCTCGCTCTTGCAACTGGGCAATGTGCCCATTTTACCGGACTGCGTTAAGGCTTTTATTTCGATGGAATTAAAGATTTTTTTTTCCAGAAATGCTAATGTGTAGGTCAAAAAAATGCCACAGTCGTTCGTCTTTTTCTCCCCTGAAATCTAGGTAGGATCACGAGGCCCGGAGCTCATGAATGTCATGCATAGTTGATGGCAAAAATCCGTAATTACATAAATATTTGATGCGATATGGGCTCCGGCTGCATAGGGGAGGCAGCATTAATGGCCCAGAAGTTAATTATCCTAAGCGTACAACCGACGAAAACTGTGCAAAAATTGCACGCTGACAACTTTTCGTCTTTTCGACGACACATTAATGACGGTTGGAAAATAGGTCTGTGAGGAAATTAATTGCATTAAAGTTTAAGCAGTTCTTCGGAAGACGTACTTTACGTTCGGCTGTTATAAATAGCTAAAATGACTCGGGAACAAATCAAATTTCTCCTCGAAACACGTGGGAAATTTCTCCCGAGTGAGATTACCTATAATTGATAATTACTCATCGATGAGTAACATCTGTTCAAAGTCTCAAAGTGAAACTATAATCGTCGATAAACGATAAATGTGAGAAAACTAAAGGAGTGGATCAATCTTAAAACTGCTATAAGAAAACATGTCGCGAATTGTATCTAACGCGTGGAAAAATATTGGAAATTACATGACTGATACTCTCTGCTGTTTCGCAGTTCAAGGATTTCCCTAAAGAAATTACAGGACTATTTTTGGGCGTCTCCATTGTAAAGCCTAAAATTTCACAGCTTTATTCCAGCAGTGACTCATTATTTGAATGTATTTTCAGATGCAGGATCACGTATGGATTGCACTGGCATTGGCCTGCCTATTTTGCCAGGCCTCCTGCGATAGCAAAAATGGATGCCTTAGCAGAAAAATAGAAATAGCCGATAAGAAGTTATTGCTGAGGCTAAATTGGGACAATGTCACTGGGCCAGTAAAACTTACAGCAAACTCGACAGACCATTGCGTTCAACTTTGCTGTGAAAAAAATGGTAAGTAATCCAAAAACTGAAAAATACCATCCCCCTGTCCGCATAATGTCCACATACCAGCAGACACCCCCTTATCCCCCCCCCTTCTTGAGAACGTCCTTTTTGAACGGCCCCTTATGACTCTATACAGATATTTGAAAATTGCCATGAATATAGCTAACCCATACTTAATCTAACGTCAATTTTGTTTTTCAGAAACATGTAACGTGGCAGAATTTCATCGAACAATGAAAACAAATAACTGTATTAACGCGTACTGTCATCCAATCTCCAAATGCTTAGAAGACGACCTGGACAAAAGAAACGGTGCCACGGTAACCTATCAATTAGTGGAGGACGGGGAAGAGCCTGGACAACTGTTAATCAATGAATCCGTCAAACAACCAAAAACTAGTCAAATAGCATCCAGAAGCATAAAATCGAGAAAAGGGGTGGGTGAAACTGAATCCACGACGAATGCATCCTCCACGGAAAAACAAAAGGATAGCAGGACAGAAGCCTCAATTGCCACAAGCCCATTAACACCGACGATAGAGCAGGAATCTACCACGACCGATCCAACTTCCACTGCGCAGCCGCTAGACCTTGATAATGCAACGGTCAGTAGCAGCACCGTCATGGACGGCACGGTCGAGGCCACCCCGATCGAAGATTCCACGGCGAAAACAGATTACCCCGATTTAGATGCCGATAAATTGAAACACGTAGTGCCTCGAAAGGGGGCCTCGGACAGCGACCCGTGGGTCGCTTTCTCCACCCCAGCCTCCGTGCTACAACCCATGGATCAGCAGCCGAGACCCCCGATCCCCACCAAGCAAATTGCGCAGTCAGATAGCCAGCCATCTTCGGATGAGAGAAATGCGACCGAATTCGGCACTAGCACCCGTAAGGCTTCCACTCGCACTAACCTCAGCTCGCCAGCGAGTAAAAATCACGAAAATCTTCCCAAGGACAACGATAGCACTACCACCGGACTAGTGCAGGATTTTTTCTCGGAAGCAAACGATTCTAAATCTTTAAAAAGCTTGATTTTGCAAGCCGGTAGCAATGCGTCCTCCAAGTTGCCCCCCGTGAAACTGGTGGTGTCCGGAAGCATAGACATTTTGTCCAGCCGTACCACGGTGGTTGCGGCTCAGAACTTGGACGACCTTCATTTTCAACAGTCGATCTACTTGATCGTTTCTTTGATCATTGGATTTCTGGTTTTGCTACTCGTCATTGGAATGGTGTTAAAACACGTGTACGGCGTGTGGGAGCGGCGACACTATCAAAGAATGGACTTTTTAATAGATGGCCTTTATAACAGCAGATCGCCCATTTGAAGCAAACGGTCAAAGACAAACCTGCGGGATATTATCTCGAATTCGCATATCGGCTCGTTGCCAACGTTTTATTACAAAAAAAAAAAATCTCCTAATATATTTAAATAGAAACTGACGATGTAAAAATGTGCCGAAATGTACCGAACATTCGGACGGTGAATAAAATATGATGATAGAAACTATTTGTAACGACATTTTTAAACGTTTTGAAATCTGTGTCTTGAAGCGATTAAATTCAGTCTCCAAAGAAAGATGATCTAGATCTTTGCGATGATATGTACAGCAATTAGAAATCAGATCCAATCACGTAAATATCAGTCTCGGGTTTGTTTTTTATACATGTAATGGTGTTTATCTGAGCTCAAGATGAAATCTTTGATCGTTTAAAAAAAAAATAAAACGAACCCCAGGAATACTAACGTTTCAATTGCTTAAAATAAGGGTTGAAATACAAACTATTAAATTAAATGAATAGATATTTAAGTTTTAAGGCCAAAGAACAAATTTCAATTCGAACTTTAGTCACGCATTTTATCTGTAGGCATTCATTTTCTAAAACTGAAATTATCACCAGTCACAATCAGTAAGCAATTTCTGATCACACACATGCTCCATGAACCCTTTTTTTACAACTTCAATCCCTAATTTTGAGTATCCGAGACCCTCGAACCATTATTCATTTTTCTGCAATAGGGGGGTGACACATTTTAATTCTCATATTGAAGCAGGAAACTGCTCCTGCTTCGCAAAAAAAACTGGAGCAGGTGCAATGCTTACTGGGCAAATTGCCAGACGGTGAAACTTGTGCCAGTTGTAGAGCAAATACACTTCACACCAGATAATTGCGCGCTTCAAATCCCTAATTGACACCATGCAATTATTGTAATTATGGGTCACATTTTTTCCTTTGCAATATAGCTTACCCTCAAGTGAAAAATGATGAAAGGGTTTATTCGGTATATATGAAAACTTAATTTATGCATATCTAAGTAGAGACAAAATACAAATTCTGAGAGAAAATTACGTTTTACCTCTAGATTCTATGCGACTTCTCCGAAGATTGGCTTTTGCTCTGGTAAGTGAAGCAGCTCTTTTACCGACTCTTTATATCGATTAATAGTGTACGTATCTTCTCCTTTATTGTGAAGGGTCGTCACACTTTCACCGTATTTCTGAACGGTATCCAATCGAACGATGTCCTCTTTAGAGCAATCGTTGGATAACGACTGAAGAACATCAGAGGTGAAATCTTGGCCGTCCTGTGACAACGAATTAGGTTACGTTAAATAACAGTATTGATTTTTAAAATTGGGTTTAAAAACAAGGATTTAACAACATTAACAGAAACACACTGGAATACCATTAAAATAACAATATTTTGCCCAACGGCTTACCTCGTTACTGGCTTTCTTCATTTCCGTTAATAAATGTACGGCTCCCTGTTGTGATTTGCTTCCTTCCCAGTGGTATTCCTCCATGTCTACTTCCTCTTTGCTAATTTCCCAAGGTTCCACTTTCTAAAAATTATTTAATAAAAAATGGCTCGAGAAAAAACACACAAGGCTCGGAATTTTCCAAGCATGTCACTGCAAATTGGAAAGTTTAGTCAGCTAATTAATATTACCCAAGACTCGTGATATATGGCAGTTAATAAATAAATCGCATAATCGTAATTTTGCTTCTTGAGTGGACACCTATAAGAAAAGGAAATGCTATTAACAGGTGAATTTTGTAGGAATTAAGAGACTAGATGCAGAAAATACAGTAATAAAAAAGGCTAGCCAGCAAATACATTAAACTAGTCTTAATCTAAAAATATTGGACGTAAATCACACCTGAAATACAAAACGCACTATTTATTTTATTTGATATATAAAACTAAACTTTCTCAGAACAACTAGTGTCATCTAGGAGTAAAAAATGTCGCAGCAAACGAAATTTTAGCGTTTCGTATTTTTGGTGCTAGATGACGCCACGATGCTTGCATTGCATAAAATGCCTCATTATGAGAAGAGCACGAATAAAATAATGCACAAAAGCTTTGAAAATAATTATTTACCTATCTGTTATGATAGTTAAGGTGTCAGTGTGGAGATGATAACGAGCCCCAACGAGTCTCAACAATTTGTCCTTTGCATGTTTATCCAATTTCAAATGTGATAACCGCAGCTGAAACATTTAAAGAGTAGTTTAGCATCTGCATACTACAAGACAGTTTTAACACACTCAAATGTTACAAATTTGCAATTAGAGACCTGCAAAGTTACAATCCTTGCTCGCACATCTCGCACCGAAGGTCCTGAATGGCAATAGTCGTTAGTGATCACTTTAAGTGGAAAATTAAGCTCACAGTCTTGGTCTGTTTTCAAAGCTTCAGGCCAAGGAGTGCAGAATTCTACCAAGACAAAAGTTGCGTCAATGCGAGTAGTACTAGCATACAGAAAGTTATCCAAAAAAATCCAAAAAAAATACCCAGACTAGATTTTGCGCAAATTGATGGTAGCGTACACATTAGCAACATCACAATATAACATGGATAATTTAATTTAAGAACGCGTGTCCATATCTGTATTCCCCTTTACATACTTTTAATGGCTGCACAGTGTTTCTTAATGGCAGGAGGCGTCAAATGAAGGAAGTTTGGTATTTTCATGAGTTCGGCATTTCCGAATTTTCCAGGCGAGACACCCTTTTCGTTGTAGCCTTGGCGTAATGGCAAGGGAACGACAGAAGGCTTGAAACTATGAGCGGTAGGCCAAACATTCGTCCAATCCTGATCAACCGGCATTTGTAAATATCGAGGTGGTGATATCTACGGGTAGACGACAAGCATTAAATAGGGTTTAAAACAAACGTAATACGCTACAGAAAATTTAGTTGTAAGTAAAATAGACTCCTGCTGAACCTTATACATGACACAGAACATTTTTAAAGATACGAGCTTGTCAATTACGACCTCACTTAAGCTTACCGGCTGTTGCGCGAACTTCTTTCGTCTAATTTCAAAGGGTTTCCTGCCGTGTAAATCAAGTTTTCTAAACTCCATATCACCTACTAAAGTATTAAACATGTTAAAAATATCAAAACCCTACACTGTACGTGCCGGTAATCGTACGTGCCGCATGCTCAATCATTTTTCTTGCCACTTACCAACTTTGTCCGAATTTTCCACATCGTTCGAATTGGAATCTTTCGAACCATTATTTGATTCAGGTCTGGAAGTATTGAAACTACCACCAGAAAATACCGAACTCCTAAAATATCGCGCTGATAGAACTAATAAACGATAATTTCGCAGCGCAAAAATAAGATTTTCTCCGTTCAAAGCGGCCATGTTTGCCCGTTCAACTCGTATACGATCGATTCAGAAATCTTGATGCCAATTTACAGAATGCTGCCATGTTGAGACTCAAACGACGTGTATAATTATTTAAAGGCTGGAAATATAAAATTTTGTATAAATTTAAATTCTACCTTTTATTTATGAAAATTGATGACAAATATAAACATAGTTACATACTGGTTTAAACTAGTATTAATAGAGAGTTTGAGCCAGCCAACGCTTTAACGTTAACCTTAACGTTAACGGCGGGACTATCCAATGAATTAACTG